>DWDX01001611.1:0-17924 GCA_018245675.1 Agara michaeli | reverse complement strand
TATATTAAGATATTTTTATGTTAATACTAAAGGATTCACCGAGTTTAAAAATTAAGTTAGTTCTTGTGGAGTTGTTGGGCTGACTCGCCAACATGGATCCGATAGAGAGATTACTAGAATTTTTGATTTTTGAAAGATTTCATTTAATATTGGTATTTCAGAGTACAGTTCTTCCATTTTGATTAGCAAATGTGCAAGACATGGAATTTTCAAATTAAAATATGGCAATTTTGTGTACTACATATTTTTCCAACAACATGTACTTTAAGTAGATGTACCAAACATTATCCTCGAGTGCACACGGCACCGGACGAGTCGATGGGTGCGGTCGCGGGCGTCGGGCGGAGGCTTAACACTGGGCGGAGATTGTCCAATACCGGTAGATAGAGGTAGTAACACATGCTGTCTATTATGGTGCGGCCGGCGACCTTTACCGGAGCTCGCAGCACCGGCCGGCGCAGCCGCTCGTCGCGTCGGCGCTCACCGGCGCCGTTGTTACTTTGTCGTGCCAGATTTTATTTTGCGATAGCTGCTAAGATATCATGCGTGCCGTTTCACGTAAGCGAATTAAATATGATACGCATAATACTATTAGATATAAAAATAGCGGTAAATACTCGTGCGAAGTGGTGAGGGGCGCGGCGTACTTGTCGCGCGGCCCGCGGCGGAACGTGTCCTGCACGCGACGCAGCGGCTCGGCCGCGGCCGGCGCGGGCTCCCGCCGGTGGAACTTGTCGGTCACGGTCGCCGCTGTAACACCGTCACGTACATGTCACTCGGGTTATTGGCCTCGTTGCGTGCACCTCGACTGAACGATGGGTAGCGTACGTAATGCCAGCGGCTTGACGGCAGAGACGTGCGAGCGGCCCGGCTCCCGCTGCGCCGCGAACCGCAGCTTGAAGGAGCGCGAGTGTAGCGGCGGCGGCCCTCTCGCCGTGCCCTCCGCTCCGTCCGCCAGCTGCGAGCGTGTGGTGGACATGTTGGCTGCCCGCCCCGTGGCCGGCGAGCGGTATCGCCATCGATGTCGCCGACCGTTGCCAGGGCGACGCCTGCTCCGTCCGAATCGCTACTGCGCGATGAACACTGACAGTTAGCAATACGCCATTAAGAGGGGCGCAGATGTTAGTTTTAAGAAAGTTATATGTTTAAAGAAATATAAATATCGTGGAATTACGAGGGCCGTCGGCACGGGTCCGCAGATGCGGAAGCGGTGCTCCGCGAGGAGGAGGCGATCTCTCCCGACGGCTTGAGCGTGGCGCAGCAGCGGGAGATGCGGGAGCGAGCGCAGAACTTCACGTTTCAGACCGAGGTCAATCGCATGATGAAGCTCATCATCAATTCGCTCTACAGAAACAAGGAGGTACGCTCTCATGTCGTTTATTCTCGTGTGCCGAATTTTACAAACGGTACGTCTCCATTCACAGAGCTGACTATAATGAATCGCTTTCGATATCAGATCTTCTTGCGAGAGTTGATTTCGAACGCTTCGGACGCCCTCGACAAGATCCGGCTGCTGTCGTTGACGGAGCGCGACGTACTGGACGCCAACGCCGACCTCAGTATCCGCATCAAGGCGGATCCCGAGCACCGCCAGCTGCACATCATCGACTCCGGCGTGGGCATGACCCGCGCCGACCTCGTCAACAATCTCGGCACCATCGCCAAGTCCGGCACGGCGGATTTCCTTTCCAAGATGCAGGATTCGGAAAAGGTAAATCGAGTATTTGTGACGTATTGTTCAAATTGTTTCGAAGTTTAAATTACACGCAACCATTCCTACGCCGCATCGCCATGTGCATACCTCGTCCGTAGACGCGGAAGCCCGAAGCGTGCTCCCGTTAAACGTGTCCGTGCGCTCGGTCCGCTTGCAGGAGAACGCGCAGGAGATGAACGACATGATCGGCCAGTTCGGCGTGGGCTTCTATTCGGCGTTCCTGGTGGCGGACCGCGTCACCGTGGTGTCCAAGCACAACGACGACGAGCAGCACGTGTGGGAGTCGGACGCCAGCGCCTTCAGCGTGGCGCCCGACCCGCGCGGGCCCACGCTGCGCCGCGGCACGCACCTCACGCTGCACATGAAGGAGGAGGCGGCCGACTTCTTGCAGCCCGACACCATCCGCGCGCTCGTGCTCAAATACTCGCAGTTCATCAACTTCCCCATCTACCTGTGGGCCTCGCGCACCGAGACCGTGGAGGAGCCCGACGCCGACACGGAGACCGACAAGACCGACGACGACGACGCCCAGGTGGGTACCGAGGCTCGAGGAATCGCGCCGGCCACACTACCCACGATCGTAATGGCGCGACATTTGTTTTTTCGCAGGTGGAAGACGCGACCGACGAGAAGCGGGAGCCCAAGAAGACCGAGAAGACCGTGTGGGACTGGGAACTCATGAACGACAACAAACCTATCTGGACGCGCAAGCCGAGCGAAGTGGGCGAAGATGATTACGCGCAGTTCTACAAGAGCCTCACGAAGGACACGGCGCCGCCGCTGGCCAAGGCGCACTTCGTGGCCGAAGGGGAGGTGACGTTCCGCGCGCTGCTGTTCGTGCCGCGCGTGCAGCCCGCCGACAGCTTCAACCGCTACGGCACCAAGACCGACCACATCAAGCTGTACGTGCGCCGCGTGTTCATCACCGACGAGTTCAACGACCTCATGCCAAACTACCTCGCCTTCATCCAAGGCATCGTGGACTCGGACGACCTGCCGCTCAACGTGAGCCGCGAGACCCTGCAGCAGCACAAGCTCATCAAGATCATCAAGAAGAAGCTCGTGCGCAAGGCGCTCGACATGCTCAAGAAGATACCCGAGGACGAGTACGAGCACTTCTGGAAGGAGTACTCCACCAAGTGAGTCGAACGTATACTAGTGCGGATAGAAAATTAGGGCTAATAAAGTAGTTGTGATTAGTCTGAACTTCAATCCACTTTCACCGTTACTTGACGAGACTGTCGTTATATCGGTTAGGCGAAAACATGACACATTACGTTAAATCACAATTATTAATACTATAATACCGGGCTACCGTCCGAATCGGGATGAGACTCCTCTGAACCGGATAGGGTTTAGGACAAACTTCCAAATCTTCGGTATTTTGGGGTAATAATGAGAAGAGAGAACAAGAGCACACACATATTTTATTCATTTGTTTTATTACGTAAAAATATTAAAAATTTACTTCACAGAGCGTCCGGAGACGACCTCTCGGGTCGAGCTTCGCTCGTCGACTAAATTCATAATTACAAGGCAATCGTAATTAATTCCAATACGACTCCATAGCGAGTAGAGCTGATTATTGCTTGGCCGCGTTTGACAGGATCTGCGGATCGCGCAACGGAATCGATCGACTTTGTAAATTTTTCAGTGTTGTCTATAAATACAAAGTATATTTATAAGTTACATAAAAAAGTGCTCGGTTATTGATCTAGTAAAATAAAAGAGCTATTATATTGTGTAAAAAGAAATTTATAATAAACCACCATCACATATAAAGAACGTAAGCTCGCTTAACGTATTAAAAAGGAGCTCGCTCAGTACATTTTCGGTAAAAAATAGTCAAACTTAAAATAATGCGTTAAATGGATCCCTATTTGTAACAATTGTAAATATAAAAATGTAAAATAGCTATTACTTGATATTATTGATACTCGCTTCTTACCAGTGAGTGCGGTGTCTAACTTTATAAATTATCTTTATTTAGTATATTCTCATGTAAGTGATAATGGCGTCTTTTATGAGAATAAATATCTTTAAATCTAAATACATGTTACCACTCAAAATTGGGAGAACTCTGCCGTCGAAATTTTTTTTGTGGTCACTTTTTAGGAATTCTTTAAAGAGTTACCGACCTACTTTTGGAACTTTGGAATCCGTACCGTTCTAATGTATGTTCTCTTCTATCTACAGTTTTTTTTTTTACCAAAACCTTAATTCCGTCTTAACAAGCTGGTCGTTCGAAAATCATCCGTTTTACGATTTTAAAGTTGTACCTCGCCTTAATTATTGTCGTAAAGCCCCATGTATATAATATACGACGTAATTATAGAAACACGGTACTACGTACTGATGAGACAGTCTTTTGGCTTATGATAACCGACTTCTGTTTAATAAAAAAAACGGGGCACGAAACGACCAAGTGTCTATTCAGAGCGGTGTAACTAAATGTAATGCATACTACTTAATAGCCAAACTTAAAAGTTTTCGTTCATATTTTCTTCAAGATAACGATTGGGCGGCGACGCGGAGACTAGGTACGACTTTGTCGCCGAAATTGACATTTCAACGAGTGCTTCTCGAAGCTGCTCCGGAATGTTTCCGACCGCGCGGTCGAGGAGTAGAGGCCGATGTCGTGGCGGGTCGCTGCTATTCTCCCCGCGACCGTACCGACATCGGCGCCGCCGGCCGGTACGGGCTCGCGCCGTAACTTTGAGAGGTTTCAGCGTGAAGCTGGGCGTGATGGAGGACCCGTCCAACCGTTCGCGGCTGGCCAAGCTGCTGCGCTTCCACTCCTCGCACTCGGAGCGGCGAACGTTCCTGGCCGACTACGTGGCGCGCATGAAGCCCAAGCAGACGCACATCTACTACATCGCCGGCGCGAGCCACGCTGAGGTCTGACCAACTTTGATCGTCCTTAACTAATGATATATTCTAACGATTAATGCGTATAAAGTTCGAACTCCCCGCGGAGCGTCCTCTCGGCACAGCCGGAACCCGGACGTATACCTGTCGCTTGGGGGTTTGATACAATAATAACATATTTAAATTTCTCTATTATATGTTAACTTCTTGAGAAAAAAAAAGGTAGCCTATAATCTGAGATTTTATATTCCAATTTAGAACACTCCGAACGGGACCCGCTCGGTTACGATTATAGTTCCTAAATGAAAGACTCTACAGAACTCGTACTCGATATCTTGTGTCGTAAGTATATAAGGGTAGTTCGGGCCGCCGTCCGTGGGGCCGCGGTGCCGACAATGTCTTCAATATCAATGTTATCATTCGATAGGTGAAGAAATCTCCGTTCGCGGAGAGGCTGGTGCGTTTGGGCTACGAGGTGCTGTATCTGACGGAGGCCGTCGACGAGTACTGCCTGTCTTCGCTGCCCGAATACGACGGCAAGAAGTTCCAGAACGTCGCCAAGGAGATCTTCGACCTGGAGGAGAGTGAGTATCCTCATCTTTATATAGCGACTCGAAAGCGGTCTTCGGACGCGGCGGCACACGACTGACGCGGTCTCGGTTCGCAGGCGACGCGCAGAAGGAACAGTTCGAGGCCTACAAGAAGGAGTTCGAGCCGCTGACGCGCTGGCTCGGCGACAAGCTGAGCGCGTGGGTGACGCGCGCGGCCGTGTCGCGGCGCCTGGCGCGCGCGCCCGCCGCGCTCGTCGCCACGGTGTTCGGCTGGACCGGAAACATGGAGCGCCTGGCCCTGTCCAACGCGCACCAGAAGACCGACGACGCGCAGCGCAAGCACCACCTGTCGCAGAAGAAGATGCTGGAGCTGAATCCGCGCCACCCCGTGGTGCGCGAGCTTCTGCGCCGCGTGCGCGAGGACCCCGACGACGCGGCGGCACTGGCGGCCGCGCGCACGCTGTACCGCACGGCGGCGCTGCGCTCCGGCTTCATGCTGCAGGAGGGGCAGGGCGTGGAGTTCGCCGAGAGCGTGGAGGGCATGCTGCAGCACGCGCTGGGCCTGCCGCCCGACGCCGCGCCGGAGGACGAGGAGACTGAGCCGGAGTCCGAGGGGGCCTCCGACGCGGCCGGTGACGACGAAGAACGGCCCGAGGAGCACGAGGAATTGTAATTTAACGTCGCTCGTGTTACGTTTCATATTTTCCATTAGTGTAATTTTATTAAGTAACAAACGCGAGAACGGCGCTCGGGCGACCCGTTCGTCCATTACTACGTGAAGAGAATACCTTCATTGGAAGTTTGTCATACGTGCATTTATTTTGCTACCCCCGGGGATTGTGACACGACAATATCTAGAATGTCCTAGAATACTACGTGTGAACCGAGGGCATTCCGCGGGGCACCGCCGCCGTCACGTGGGCCTGCGCAGCTCCCCGCGGTTCCTTCCAGCGGTCGCCGGGCGAGCGCCGCGCCGCGCGACTCGTCGGAAGTGCTCTTTTTATTTTGTAACTTAATTAGTATTCGGAGATTGCTGCATTCCCCAGCCGAATGCTTGCGCCTTGAAGACTGTTATTTTTGTATTTGGTGTACGTGAAATACTCGTGCATGACAAATGGATGTAAATAAATCTTGATATTTAATATTACTAGAACCGCTGTTTTATTCGATTTCTGACCTTTTTATTTGCCAATTGGTCACTTTGATTATAACTTACGTTTTTTGATATACAAAGGTGCGTGCGCCGCCGACTGCGGGCTCGAGCACACTGCACACGTGCACGTCTCCAGTGTCTCACTGCGCGCGTCGCGAGTCTGGCGATTGCTAAATTTGCTGCACAGCGAGCAAAACTAATTGCCGAGTTCAAAAATGTGTCAACTTAGGAGTCCGTAGCCTGTCAGGACGCGCACGTCGGTCCAACATTACAATCGGAAATACTGCTGGCCGCGGCAGGCTTCGCGGACGTGATGGTGCTTCTAAATTTGATTCCCCAAAAAAGAAAGAAATGCAAAGAAACTGAAATTGATGTATTGATATATTTCATCTCACTCTGCCTCTAAATTACATTATACTAGTGTAAATTTGACAGCAAATAAGAATTATACATTTTATTTTTAAAATGTCGTTTAGTAAGTTATGTACTTACTAAAAAAGTTCACAGAACGGTCTGCAAACATCGCCGGGACAAAGAGACGTGTCACGTAAATTATCAATATTTTTTTGTAACTTCATATTTTCCATAGTGACATTAAAAATGCAAGTCTCTCCGTCTGCCACGCTCGCTACCGCCTCTACTATCGCGTAAAATAACGAATTTGTAAACGTAAAAACTTTTATAAAAACTAAATGACTCATAGAAATAAATAACCTCATGATTAGTATATTATCTGAACCGGAGCTCGCGGACTCGACTCCCGGACTCCCGGCTGACTCGAATGGATTGTTATTTGATTTTTTTATAAAAAAAAATAGGAAATAACAAGAAGCAATCGAGAACAAACAACGAACTGGTGTACAATACCAACGTTCCCAAAATACATTATCGAGAGGTGCCCGCGACGTCCCCGCGGGCCGGCGGCGAGGCGCCGCAGCGGCCGCGGGACGTAATCGATCGCTTAAATGGTTTCGTGAAAAAACAGCACAAAATATTTTGATAGAAAATATATTTCAATAAAAAAGTCACAGTCAACTAACAAACCGGCTCGGCCGCATATTGTACTATTTTTATTTCATAATTCTACTGCCAAAGTTCCGGCCCACATTTACATAGTACCGACTGCCGAGAACCCCGACACCGCTCCGTGACAGCGAGTGCAGCCGCCGCGGGCCCGCCGGCGCGCGTACTCGTGACACGTTCGGTCTTTAACTAGAACTGCGGGAATCGGCCGAAAACAAAATCCATATGCCAGCTATATACCGGTTTATCGCTAAATGTACGTAGACGTTAGGTACTTCTGGAATCTAATACCGGCGACGGCGTCGAAATGGCTGCGTGGCCCCTGGCTGCTGGGGAGGCCCCGGAGCGTCGAGTGCGAGAGTCTGTCCGCTCTCCGCTTGCGCTTGTACCAAACGCAACAATAATATAAGTATAGCTGTTCAGTAGCCAGATGGCGGGCGGGCGCTGTGGCTCATGGTGCACATTAATCTTATGGAGGCTACACGATCTAAACCATTGAAATTAATTTAAGTAAATTATAATTACACATCGATGGGGAAAATTGTACAAAATCAAAGTTCCGAAGTGGTAAGGCTGAAGTACTGCATTTTATATTGGCAATTGAAATATAAAATTAACTTTCAAACGAGGTCAAGCGGTGATACAATCATCAGAATAACATAAAAAAACTGTAAAATTTTATGGTACGCTTCATGGGGTCACGCTTTATGGTCACCGCATGAAGCGTGTCGGGCACGTTACGCGTCTTATGTGGCAAAGGATAAGTAAAAACGATCTTGCGGAAGGCACGCAATAGAGCCTCACGGAGGCCTCACACCGGCAGCAGCGGGCGCTCGGCGGCGCGGGGCGGCGCGCGGTCCGCCAGCTTGGCGCGGTTGTACAGTAGCACGCCCAGCACGGCCAGCGCCATGCCCGCCAGATTGAGCGGCGGCGCGGGGTTGCGCAGCAGCAGCAGTGACGCGGCCACTACGGCGGCGCGCTTGGCCGCCGACGCCACCGCGTACGCCAGCGGCGACACGCGCGACAGCACGCTGAAGGCGGCCACGGCCTGCAGCCACGCCAGCGCGCCGTCCGCCGCCAGCAGCGAGCCGGCGCGCGCCCACCCGTCGGGAGGCCGCGCGCCGGCGAGCGCGCGCGCCTCCAGCGCCAGCCACGCCGGCGCCACCAGCGCCAGCGCCATGCCGCTGAGCCGCTGCAGCAGCCGCAGGTGGTGTACTCCCGTGTCGCGCATGACGCGCTTGGAGAAGATGTGCTGCAGCGAGAGCAGCGCGGCGGCGGCCAACGCGGCGCCCAGCCCCAGTGCGTCGAAGTGCAGTTCGGTGGCGGAGGCCACGCCCACGCCGGCCGCGATCACCAGCAGCGCCAGCGCCACGCGTCGCGACAGGCGCTCCCCGAACAGCAGCCAGGCCAGCGCCGCCGTCCACAGCGGCGTGGTCGCCTTCACTGTGACGGCGACGTTAGTTCATTTAGTGTAACTTTCTTTTGTGAGCTTCCATAGTGTACGCTTCATGAATATTTGTTTGCACTAAAATAAAGTGATCGACTTGTATCTCTTGAAAAGTTCTCATATAAAGTCTACAACGGTAAATGTCTATATTCTATGGATATCTTACAATAATGTTTTTTTTTAAATTTCTAATCTTGAAGAGACATGAATTGAAGTTTTATTACGGATATGATGTTAATCTATCATGTAAATAAATATGTACAAATTTAGAACACATGTACTGGTCTTTTAAATATAACCTGATATAAATTAATAATAATAACAATAATTGGGGACATCACACACATTAATTAATAAATAAGTCTTAACAGTTATCACAGAAGTAACATAGCGGCATTGCGACAAGCAGTGGAATCTATAAGCTGCAATGTATTTCTCAAAACATTTAGGTTACATACATTGTAGTGTCAATTTTGTTAAGAAAATTCATAAATAATAGAAAGTAATTGGAACATAATTTTTAATTCCAAATAAAATTTCTAATTCGTGTGCCGGTACCATATTGCAAGTAAATCTATTAATTTCTTATAACTTTAGGTTACATTATTCTTCAAAAGAAGGATGAAAAATATTTATATTCTAGGTACACGCAGTCTACTTCAGGATGTATTTAGGCTACCCATCGGGTAGGATATCAACCACAGTCTAGTCTATGGTAATAGTACATAATTTACTTTATTTACAAATATAATAACATACTAAATATTAATGGAGTAGTCACCAGTATGCGCATAAGAGATGGGCACCTTCCAGATGGAGACCTGCGAGAATATGGTGGTGAAGAATTTGGCAAGAGCTAGCGGTGCCAGCACAGTCCAGTAGTAGCGGCGCGGGAAGGCGGGCGCGCGCCTCACGCCGGCGAATGCGAAGGCCGGGGCGCTCAGTGCCGCCGTGCTCACCAGTTGCACCAACGTCAGCGTTAGCGGCAGAGGTAGCTGCCCCAGCGCCAGCTTGCCCACCACGTTGCTGGCCGAGCTCAGCGCGTACCACACGGCGCACAGGCCCGCCACCGCCGCCGCCTCGCGCCGCGACCCCGCGCGCATCGCGACTCTAGTGCTGCTTGTCGCGCGGGGCTCGCCGTCTTTATTGTCCTCATCTCGTCAACTTGGCTCCGGTCATCTCTAGAGTTTCTTGCGCGCCTTGAATTATTCGATAAGCGATTATCTCGTTGTTAACGAGTAATTGTTTGCAAGAAAACCGACGAATACTGCAATAATGCTGTTCGATGAGTAGGTACCTTGAGTAACACTCATGGAACACATAAGCATTGGTTAAGTGAAATATGGTTTTGGTACGATACGAAAGAAATAAGCTGACGTCTCTCTACCGTACCGATTGACGTTTAACACCGACTGACATGAAAAATATTCAAGTAATTCAGCAGTCCTACGCTATTACAGTTTCAACTGAAATGGCGTTAAGTTTTAAGATGAGCATAATTTTAATTAAAGATTCTGGCCACGTAAATACAAATACTTGTTACGGGAGGGGAAGGGGCGTTCATTATAGTGACGTTTATGAAATTGAACTACGCCCTCTATATTTTGAATCAGAAAGATAATTCTCGGGCCAAAAAAAATGCTACATTTAAATTAATTCATTTATATTTTTAATTGCAATAATTATAACAATAAAAAATACATATTTGACGAATTTGTGTAAAATTTTGTTACATTAGTTAAATATTTATGTATTAGCCTTTTTGATACTATGATGATCAGAAAATATTTTAAGATAGTACCTTCAGAGATTAAAACGATATTATTTAATTAATAAAACAAATGATTCTATAATTCCGATACAACAACTTATAAATACATAAATACGTAACCTTCTTGTGGCGATAGTTTTGGATTCAGAATATACTTAGATCGCTGACTTCTATCCATATGTATAAATAATCTGAAAGTGGGCTCTCTTTCTATAATGTATTACTAGTCAGCTAGTTACTCTATGACAAGTCTAAGATACAAGTATAACCTATATCTTTATATTATAATAATTACTTTCAGTGTGTTTGTATCTGTGGCATCTTGTGTGTGGTTATTTTGTGTTATATTAATTTAGGCGCTTAATTAAGAAAATCTTAGAGCTTACTTATTGATTTTATAATGTAGATATAAGTCCTGTCAGATGATACGAAGGATTTATGTAAAATTGCTATCAAACTTATTTTTATCATAACTTATTTTTACGCCTGGTAATGTCACGTATCCGACTTCAAATGTAGTTTCTGATAGTGATAGGTATGAAATGTCAAATTGATTGTCAATTTTGTCAAACACTACGTACTATCAGAGAAAGTTTTGGTAACTTCTCAATTTTTTCACTAAATAATATAACGTTTCGATCAATGAATATAAAGTAACGAATAAAGAAAGCCTGGGTATTGACTTCAGTTGCAAGTTAAAATAAACAAGGATCAGCTAATCGCAAGTAGTAAATTTATCACTGCTGAAGTTACTTATCTCTTAGTGTTCTATATGGATGTCTGCAGCGCTCGCGTTGCCTCCTAGCCGGCTGGAACCTCGCTACAAGTAAGTGTATCCATCTGAGGGGTCGTGGGGCAACCGCTGCCTGGTACAAATAAACCTTCAGTCACTTGGGCCACTTCCCTTGCAGGATTTTTGAAACCTTATCTCCTGGTATCCTCTCATTCTATGTATATCCCTTCCTTAATTGCAATATATTTTGAAGGCAACATGACGTCGTTTTAGATATCCCACATCGATGACATTGCGAGAAACTTGTTGTCTGAGATTTTTGATAAATGTATAAGAGCTTAACAGAATTTTAAATTGTCATTGAGTTTTGTCTTACATATTTATTCTGTAAAGTTGTAATTGTGAAATGAGAACTAAAAATATCACCATATACAAAAGTGCTTTGATTTATGATAGACGGCCGTGTGTTATGGGCCCGGGGGCTCCTTAAGTCATTGTTGGATAATGTGTGGCAAAGGATATGCAAAGGCCAATTCTGATAGCAAAACTAATATGAATACATAAAGGGTCACTTTTTTTTAGTAAAATGTTTGGAATGAGTAACACTGGTCTCCTGGGAAGTAGAGAGGATTCTGAGTACGGAGATGGGTTACCTTAAAGTTTTAGTCTACCACATGGGCCACTTGGGTTCCTTTCGGTAAACATTAAGACAAACACTCTGATGCGCGGGAATAATCACATTTTTCTTCGCCTCTCTAATGAGTAAAACCTCCAAAGGGGGATGTTAAAATATAACGCGCTTAGGTATTTGAAGGAATTGTAATTCTTTTGCGCACAAGGCGAGGCGGCGTCGCGGGCGGCGGTCGGCGCGGCGTGGCGCGGTGATGCGGCGATGGCCTCGCGGCGCGTGACGCGCAAGTGGGAGGTGTTCGCCGGCCGGAACCGCTTCTGGTGCGACGGACGGCTCATGACGGCGCCGCACCCCGGCGTGTTCGCCCTCACGCTGGCGCTCATCTGCGGCACGTGCGCCTTGCACTTCGCGTTCGACTGTCCATTCCTGGCCTCGCGCGTGTCGGCCGCCGTGCCGGCTTGTGGCGCGGCGCTGTGCGCCAGCACGCTGGCGGCGTTGCTGCGCACCACGCTGTCCGATCCCGGCATCATCCCGCGCGCCGCGCCGGCCGAGGCGGCGGCGCTGGGCGCTCCCGACGCGGCCGACGGCGCGGGTCGCCCGCCGCCGCGCGCTCGCGAGGTTCTCGTGCGCGGCCGCCCCGTAAAACTGAAGTACTGCTTCACGTGCAAGATGTTCCGTCCGCCGCGCGCTTCGCACTGCTCGCTCTGCGACAACTGCGTGGACCGTTTCGACCACCACTGCCCGTGGGTGGGCAATTGTGTGGGCAAGCGGAATTACCGCTACTTCTACGCGTTCGTGGTGTCGCTATCTTTCCTGGCGGTGTTCGTGTTCGCGTGCGCGGTGGCGCACCTGGCGCTGCTGGCGCGCGGCGCGGGGCTGGCCGCGGCGCTGCGCGCTTCGCCCGCGTCGGCCGTGGTGGCCGCCGTGTGCTTCCTGGCCGTGTGGTCCGTGCTGGGCCTGGCCGGTTTCCACACGTACCTCGCATCGACCGATCAGACCACCAACGAAGACGTAAGTGCTACGGCCCTACAAATTCTATAGCCTCGCGGGACTCCGTATAAAATGTTCTAACCCCGGTAACGAAACTAGTTTCCATACAATTATTTACTACGCGACCTGTCCTTCGTTGGCACACACTACCTAACATCTCAGTTGCCCGATTCTTAAGTTAATTATTCAAGTTACCTTTATGTATTTAAAAATTTACGATAGGATTTTTTGTAAATAACGGGAAAATTAATACAGAGGAATATTTTACAAAATTATATGCCTTAAAATGAAATAATTGATGTAATCAACTGCGGTCGATTTTCGGCCGCTGCGCGACCACTAGTGTCAAGCGAATGACTCTTTCATCGCCCAATCAAATGTATGACTTCTACAGGGCGTACAGAAGTTTACGTACATTGCCTTTTTTATATACTCCTTTCAATATGTTACGCGATGATTGGAGTCGGAATTAGGTGTGACCGTTGATCGAAAAGTCCCTTCGACACTGAACAGTAAAGTCCGCCATTATAGGGAATGACACAATCATGATTTAAAATGCGATTTCAGATCAAGGGCTCATTTTCGACGAGACGCGGTGTATCCAACCCCAATCCCTATTCGCGAGGCAACGCGTGCGCCAACTGCTGGTACGTGCTGTGCGGCCCGCTGGCGCCCAGCCTCATCGATCGGTGAGCGTCTGCCCCCTGCGATACGGTTTCCGCTGTCCGACGCGATAGTAGTAACGCAGCGCGTCGCTTACAGCCGCGGCGTGTTCACCGTCGACGGCAAGGACGAGTTGCCCGCCAGCTTCGTGCAAGTGCTGAGCGCGCCGCCGCCGCCCGCCGCGCCGCCGGCCGCCGCGGCCGCCCGCGCGCTCCAGCCCGCGCGCCTGCCACGGGACGGTGAGCAACGCCGGTCTCGACTCCGCCCCGCGCGTGTCTCGCCGCCAGCTTCGCTTCTCGGGAGCGGCCAGCCGTGTATCGAAAAGTCTAAACTAACGGTTGTATCACTAAAGTTGGGAGAGTGCGGGTCGCCCCCGTGCTCGGCCACGCGACGGCGTGCAGACCGAGCCGTAGTGCAGCAAACGTCGGTACTCCCGTAGCGTCATTCCGCGGTCGGTGGTCGAGAGTCCGGGTACAGGTCGCGGTACTCGCGCAACGCTTCCTTGATGTTTTCGCCAGACATGAACTACACTCGGAGCGTCGTCGTGTAGATATTTGCGAGATGTAAACCGGTAAGCCATCGTGGCCCATATCAAATTACGGCAGGCCGTAATGTCAAAATATCGTTTACTTCGGTGTCTCGTAGGCGCGTACGCGTGCGTAATCGGGACCGTTTTGTTTTCATAATAGTTTAAATTTACATAAAATACAGTGATATGTCAGAGCTATCAGAGAAGCCGCAGCAAAATAAATACTGCAACGCCATCTTCGGACGGAGGTAAAATACTAACGTCAATTTTGTAACTATATAAAGTTGCGCATCAATATCGCTATAAGTGTAATCTATGCTTTGCGTAATTAGGTGCAAACACCTAATTACGTTTTTTATAGTTTTTTAAATGCGTTGAGATGTAGGTACTGCAGGTGATCGAAGTGCCGTCACATCTCATAGTTGGTAGGAAACTTTCGGACCTCGGCTTTGGAACCGCGCCGGCGTCGTAGGATATAGGTACCTAGCATTATATGTTTGTGTGTACCTACTCTAAATAAAGTTCATTATCATTTCAGATGCGTAATATAACGAGTGATTTGTTTATCACTCGCGGAGCAAGAACACGCATACGATAACAATATCGGAGTGTCGAACTCGCACACCGACTTCTAAATATTCATATATTAACGAATAAATAACGTAGTCCTTAGCGAAATATTAGTATTTTTCGTTATTAATGGTAGGTAGGTACACAAAAATTAGAAATAATAAACTTTGGTTGATTTCTACTACATATAAGTTGTTTGAAAGTCTCTTCATTATTTTAGGTATTAGATAATTTCTTCATGAGCACACTGATACCTATATAATTTATAATATACTAGTTTTTGCCCGCGACTTCCTCCCGCCCCCGCCCTCGCAATCCTCTTTGGAGGTAGAATTTCGTAAAATGTGTTGTTAGTTCACCTCAACGGATCCAAAAAGATTTTATCACCAAATTTCAGGTTTGTCGGAGCTGTAGTGGGATATATCAATTTTCCATCATTCACGCCCCCGCAATCCCCTCTAGGGGTGGAATTTCATAAAACTCGTTCTCATTTGATCTCTACTTCTCTCTCTCTCTATATCCCTGCCAAATTTCAAGTCTCTATGCCTTACAGAAAACCTCTTATAAGTACTTACCTATACCCTATACCTAATATAGATGAATGTAAATTTATTTATTTTCCCTTTTTAGACGGGTAGACTAATTGTTTGCCCAAAGTAAGAAGCAGCTCGGGCGCCGTCACGTCCAAGAGCGCGACGACGAGGCTTTATAAATCGTCGCGTTCCGGGCCCGACGGACCGGCTTCGGCGGCGACACGAGCGACCCACGCGAGCGACCCACCCTGTCTCTGGGGACCGAGAGTCGTGCCGTCTGGCCTCTTGTCATTGTCGTGTGCTATACCGTTCATATCTAAGGTAGCCGGCACCTTCACGGTCACTGGGACCCTTCGGATGACGTCGTTGACGAATGCATGGCGAGATATGCGACAAGAAAGTCCGTGATGGTCGAATCGGTTGACGTGTTCTCCACATTGACAGCGATAGGGCTCGTGTCTCTTCAAACCTAGCCGCTACCGAACAGATTTTGAAAAGATTGAATTATTTAAAAATATTCCTGAATTATTATTAGGTATTATTATTATTATACTATCACGCCGAGTCCTTAACGCGGTAGGAAGAAAGCACCGAGTGCCAAAAATCTCTGTCTTTTCAAACACGACGTGCTTCGTCTACATTCATCACTCTCTTCATGCATACGCGTCGGTTTCGGAGACTCGACTCCCCCGTCCGCCAGTGTGTGACCTATTTGGTCGAGATGGGACAGTCTAGATATACCTCGGTATCTACTAACATCAACACTTGCATTATATTAATGCTTCGTTATTCTAAATTTGTTCCTATATTAAATGTCGGTAAAGCCTGTAGCCAGAAACCCGACTCTCTGTTTGAGACGGGTAAGAGACGGGCCTGCTCTGTATCGTCAGAATATGTATTACAAATATCTTTCTGTTTTCGAGCAGTTGGGTTCCATATTCTCTGAACTTTTTTGTTTTTTTTTTTATATTAAGTGTAGCACAGTGGCATAGCTAGGGTATTTGCTGCCTGGTGCAGCTTAGGACTTGATGCCCTTTAAAATGGTCAAAATAATTTCAGATTTCAGAACACAGTAGAGTAGATATATACATTTTTCATTTTCATTCTTTCATTTTTCTTGTACATTTCTTGATTCTTGATTGAAAAAAACATTAGAAGAATTTATCGTCGACTTTGATGCCTCTTTCCTTTTGATGCCCGGTGCGACTGCATCGCTCGCACCCCCCAGCTACGTCACTGGCGTAGCTAATCACGTAGGTACCTACATATCAGTTTCACGAATGCCTACTCGCTAAAAAATCTGTGAAACGAAATTCATGTTCCGTATAGAGTCGAGTGGAGCGGGGCGTCCCCTGAATGGAGACGGCGCCCGGTCTAAGATTTCACTCCCATAGCCCGCCATTAGAATATTCACTTTAAAAAGATTGGTTGAAATATAATGGATTAATTCATACTTCTGATATGAAGTTTGAATAACATTGAAGTTTCTGAATGTTGCCAGCGGGAACAAGAGCGAAGTATGTTTATTTGTTGCGGCCCACAGAGAAGGGAGAACAATACCTATATCGACTCAGGTTGCACAAAGGTTTTATATCCCGGTTATAATGTCTGTTTGTTATGAGTTACTGCTACTGGCAATGAAAACGCATGAATTGCGTAGGAGTTATTACACAGATACTGTTATTACGGATTACGGAAGTTTCCAAATGAAGCTAGTACGTACCTAGTTATTTATAGTGTAGTTTTATTATAGTTAATACCTAGTTTAAGTTATTTTCGTATTTTCGTAACTCAATTTTAGTAACAACATCACGCCTGTAATCCCCTAAGGGGTAGGCAGAGGAGTGTAGTACACGCCCACATTTCACCAGTTACGTTTAAGTCCCACAATGGAATAGGTGGTGAGCCTATTGCCATGAATTTAGTTATTTTAGTTATTTTCAATTTTAGTTATTTTCGTATTTTCAAAACTATGAATTAAAAAATAATAAACGCAAGTTTTTCTGTTCCAGAGGTAGGTACCTAGTGCCAGAGTTAATAATATTGAGTCATCGTCAGTACCTCTTTGTTTTTCTGTTATTAAACTGTGTACTGAAATTATTTGCTTTTCTCCAAAAGGAGGTTGTTTGAAGGAGATTCAGTACCTAATAAAACCGCCCAATGCAGGTACCTACTGCCTACTAACTGTTTTTATATCATTTATGTACTTATATCCTGATATTTGCAATATCTATATGTAAAGTTATTGCATTGAAAGAGAGAAAGAAAATCTTTATTCATAGTCTTAGGACGATACAATGAAAATAAACAATATAAAAAAGCAAATAAAATATTTACATTAAAAAAATATAGTTAAAAAACTAAAGAAACACTTTAATGTCGCAATTCAAATTAAAAGTAGAAAATAATTTTAGAAATAATAGAAATTTTTATTAATATATAACAAATATTATTTTGTATATGGGTAAAAATAAACCTACGTACGTATTAGACAGGATTAAAATCGTTGAAATTGGATGTAGGGACCTTTCTAAGTCAACAGCATTAACTCGGAGGCCGCTCAAATGAACAATTTGACGATCCTGAGTCAACGTCTGTGCCGACAAACCGTAAGTTGCGGCGGGCGCCGCGCCGCCCAGCGCCTGGCCGGGGAGGAGCGGGGGGGGGGGGGGGGGGGGCTAGCTACCTAGTTAACTTTTTAACGACAAAAAAAAAAAAAAAAAACTTCTACTGTGCTTCAGTACCTTT
>DWDX01001610.1:0-17942 GCA_018245675.1 Agara michaeli | reverse complement strand
TGTACATTTTTCATACAATTTTTTACCATTTACCGTACGATTACTTCGTCGCTAGAGGTTCGTGCTAGGGCTACTGTATTGTGTGTGTAGTGTAATAGCCGTCTAGATGGATATGACACATAGAAATAAATAGTTTACACACGCCGTCAATAGATGGCGCTATCTGTTACGTTTGTGTTTATTTCGATCAAAACTATAAGAATGCTTGTCATCCGCAAAATAAAAAAAATACACAACATTTTCGCTATAATTTAATAATAAATATTTATATTAATTGCAAATAACTGCAAAACTTATATGGAAAAAATATTACAAAAATAAAAAAAAAACGATGTCTTATTTCGAACTAAAATTTCCGCAAATCACTTATCCTAAAAATTATTTAAGTGAAATTAAAAACGATAAAAAAGATATTAGCAGAGCGTGGTTTCGATCCACGGACCTCTGGGTTATGGGCCCAGCACGCTTCCACTGCGCCACTCTGCTCTTGCTGTACGTAATGAAATTATACTATTGGTTTTAATACGGCGCTCATTATTTTTATATTATATAGCAATTTATGTAACGTATTAAAGATTTAATGTTATGTAGGTTCTTTTGAACCTTTATAAATAGGCTTTAAATATAGTCATAAGATATACTTCTGGCTATATTTAAAGACACTACTAGGTACCTCTACGTATGTCGATCGCGTAACTTTGGTTTGACGTTTATATTATCATTATAAACGTAAAATTCGTTATTTTAAAATGATGTATATATATATCATTTTATTAAAACCATATAGGTATTACGGCAGATGAACAGACAAACCTAACACAAAGAACAAACAACAATTGACACCACTAAATATGAGTCATATCAGTACTAAAATTAAAAGATATTTTACTTCAGATGTCTAGCTAACTCTGGTCATATTAACTTTCGTAACTATACTTAATTGAAATATTTCCAAACTACACAAAATGCCCGCTTTAAAAATGTTATTTTATGCGTACTTAAATACCTTTTAAGTGAAGGTGCAATAAAATAAAAAGCTGCTATATTGTTGGAGACGGGAGCTGACGTGCTTATTAACGGAGAAAATTGAAAATTGACTTCATCGGATGATTGGCAAGGGAATATTAGCCGATGTTGGCTGGATGCAATTTTCCCGCCTCTTTGTTTGCGTTTTAAAAAAGAAAACACGCGCGTGACGTTGATCCATCATTTTGGCGCGCTAGTGTGTAATGATGAAAATAATTTTAATCTTTTCCCTGTGCGGTGTTGCATAAAGCTAGTACACAAACGATAAATTATGGTCATTGAAGGTGGCAACTTGTACACCAGAAATTTTAAATGGTTATAAATATAAAATGCCTACATTTGAATAAAAATTAAACGATATCGACTTTTCCTACTTTTAATTTGCTTTACAAATGAAACGCAATATTCATCACCTATTTTGATTTTTGTTCTTAACGGATAAAGAACAGCGACAAAGATTAATACAATTCGTTGTAATTTGTATCTATTCATTACTAACCGGTGAACGCATGAGACATTTTATTTAAATGTAACACAAGTAAAAATTGGCCTAAAATGTATAGGTAAATAATTATTTTAAAAAATGCTTCACGTTCAATTGTTAGAGCGCATTGCGACGGCAGCGCCCCTGGCGGCGGGCCCAGCTGCGGCCCTATCTCCCTATTACACCTTTATTATTGTCGCGATATTTCCAATATTTTCGCCATCTCATTACTCGACGCGTCGACGGCGCTAATCCGTCGGGAGACGCGCCTTAATGGAGGTGATCATGTGTCCTAACGCGTAACGTATTGAAACGTGACGTATCGCCTCCGCCTCTGGGATCCAGCCTTAATAAACGAAAAAAACGGCACTCGGCAGACGAGCTCGGCGACTCGCAATAATTTCTGGTTCGACAGCCCAATGATAAATCGAGGCGACTGAGAAGAAATGCCAATAAATATAGCGCCGAAATCCAATAATTACGAGCCAATGAGCCGGCCGGCCACAAATCAACACGCGGACGGACGCGCGCGCATACTAATGTCTTATCCTAACATCAGATTAAAAACATCAATACTTGTCAATAGAGGTCGCCTCCCACGTAATTATAGCCGAGAATATCCCGGGGAGACTCGGAGGCCGGCCGAAAAGGATTAACGTGTAGCGAGTCGGTTATAATTGAAGGAATCGATTAAATGAACAGTATTAATCGGTGATGCGCCCGCGCCGCGCGATGCCGTCGCGGACGAGCGCCCGTAATGTAGCGGAATACGTGCAGCTGACGTATTGGGCGAATCATTAGTTTGCCATCCATTCGCTCGCGTAACAATCTTTCAGTGTACTCTATTAAGGTGTGGATGTCCTACCGCTGGTATAGTTATCTGATAACGCTCGACAAATGGTACCTATTACTTTTACGTATCGCGTTACAGATAATATACGCAGTTTATTATCTCCTCGGTTATATTATCTGACCGTAGCGCCTCAGAACGCCGCCGCCGGTAGGTACACACTTAGTAGAAAAAAAATAGCGAAAGGCATTCGTAATCGTATTTAATCGTCAATAACATTTAATTTGCAGCGTTTAGCAAAACACCGTTCGCCATTAACACGGTTAATTCGCAATTTAAAAACCGAACAAACAAATGTATGTAAATTGCGCAACTCTATGTAAAAGCCGACGATAACCTTGCCAACGGAAGTGCGAATTCGTTTTGTTAAAACTCGACTTTATCTCGTGGAGATTGGGAGCGCCGACGCGTATCGATACGTTGTCGGGGCGAAGTGAAGTCGAAACAAGCACGTTCAGAAACTGCTTACACGAATTAGCGCATCAAAACGGGCGCAGGGGGCGAAATTAGAAAACTCTGCCGCCCCCCCGGCCCCCGCCGCGGTCGTTCCGCACGTCATAAACTGACAATTTACGATAACGCCGGGATTAGCCTGTTTGTCTGTTATGCATTCGAGTGCGGAGCGAACGGGAAGGGTACGAGCGCGGCTCGGAATTGTTTCGCATTTGCATGGAGCCAATCGACAGATTGATCAGCTCGGCTTCCGAGGTGCGACTGCCGGTAAGTGGATTCCGTTTTCTCTCGCAGTCCGCGTATCATATCCATCTTAACAACTTTCTATACGAGCGAGCGAGCGGGAAATCTCTTTTATCTAAACACAAATTACCTAGTCGCTTACGGCTCTGTTGTGACGTCATCATTAGGTAAGATACACTTGTCGGGTGACATTTTTGCCTAAATTGAGTGGTATCAATTCTATAGCTCGACATTTTACATGTTACTTAATAAGTGAGGAATACGAGCGCATAAAAAGTCGATCATAGTTTACGGAGACGTTCCTATATGGTAGAGTCAAAACTTCGTGCATCCGTACGCTTGACTGTAAAAATTAACTTGGATCCTACATTCCCTGGCATCTTATTTTAATTGAATTTTTTACTGAGTTCAAAAAACGAGGCGCTCCTCGATTCTTTTGCAGTAATTCCATAGTATATAGCAAGGAACACTAATTGACTTACTACGTAGTCACGTTATTTATGTAATATATGGTATGAAAGAGGACCGGCAGATTTTGTTTCTTACGCTTGTCAACTTGTTGTTTGTCTCTCGATCTAGATGGCACCCAAGCCTGTGTTAATGTGCAGTACCGGTTTTGGGTCGATTTTAATATGTAAAGTAAATTTTTACCAACTTTTATTTGTATAATATATAGCGTTAGTTTTAATATTTATAATGAGTCTACCGTAAACGGTAAAGTATGGATTCATCTAACAATTTTAGAATATCTTTCAATGTACTATAGGTAAGTAATTTTTTCTATTCCTATAGCGCTTTCTTTGGTGTTGCGGGGCGAAGGTGACCAAACCGAGATGAACTGTTTGCACGACTATTCAACATTAGACCGTAAAATTTAATATCTTTTGTCTGTTACAACACCAAGTCTCTACGTAGAGTCATTAAGCTCACACTGCGTCCATGCTTCATATGCTACCCCATAAAAATTAACTGTGGCCACCCCTTTCCGGGGACCTCTCTCGCATATTACGAGTTTTCTGTGATAGCGTACTGTTCTTACTATTATGAAGATATTAATACTGGTTAATGATTTTACAAAAATATCTTTATATATAGTCGATGCTACATTGAATTAATGCATGTATCGATGTTTTGGTTTGATTTTGATGACTACAAGAGAGATTTTAATAGAGGCTAATATTAAAAACTGACTAATGTATGTATTTGTATCTTTATAAGGGTAATCCTTATAGTTACTGAAATTAACATCATGATTTTAATTTAATTTCAATAACGAAAGAGCGCGACTTACATTGCTATAATCCTTTTAGTTCTGCATTTTGGAAATTCCAATTTCAATAGTCGTTAGTAAAATTCGTGAAATGAACTTTTACCCATAGGTCTTGTAAATCTCCTGAATGTACGAGGTCTCCTCCACGTAGAGTCATTAGGCGTTACAACGGCGCCCATGTTTCATATGTTGCTATAAAAATTAACTGTACCCCCCAGCAAGGGGACGCTCGAATTTCATTTGTTTTCTCGATATTTCACAAAATATTGGTCATTATTCTCGCGGTAGAACATAATTCCGGACTAGCTACTAAAATGAGATTCTGTTGCCGACTAAACTTAATGATTCTTGGTTTTGATATAGAATGTTCTGTTTTACTTACGAAATTGTAAATCAATTAATAATGTGTAAAACCAGCATTTACGCTGTCGCTTCTACATTGCTGATTTTTAGCACCTTGCAAGAAAATAACGACAATTTCATTTAACAATTTTATTTATTAGGTACTCCCTTACAATAGGTATTCACTTAATATTAACAAAGTTACATGCCATATAATACTTATATAGATTGTTTTGTTTTTAAAATATGACAGAGCATCGCGTCAGCATCAGATTGAATTGTAGATTAGAAGGAGTTTCGTTTCGCGCGCGGGGATGAACAACAGAGCAACGGTTCCCGATACCAAGCGAGCGAGCCCGCCGCCCGCTACTAATTTCTTAAGGGCGAGCCGCGACCGCTCCCCGTAAATAATTGTCGCGCTAAAAGAAAACCCAACGAATCTCGCGATTAGCATAAAAACCATCTAAACAGACCGCAGGAAGCGTCGCTTTCCTTCCGCAATATTTGTGAAAAAAATTACACACTTCCGTCCGACATTTTGTCTACGAACCGCGGCCGAAGTAACAAATGTTAATTGCAACCGGCACAATAAATTTCTATGTAATTAATGAAGCGCATTTGTTTAATGGGAATGCCATAACCTTTAATGACAAAGTTGAGCTTCCTCTGGGTGGTCGCTTCGTTTTTAACCAACCCTTTATTTAATAAGTAGAAAAAATTACCTATGTATCTATACGAGTACGTAGCTCTATAAAGATACTTGTATCGGCGACGATGTTGACATAATTATACTTATTCAATTGAGTTAATTGAAGTTGTGTCTGGGTACCGTCCTTAATATCTTCATGTAGTGTTCGCAAAAAAATTATGTAGGTAACTGTGACAGTTCGAGAAAAGTCAATACGTTTATAGAGATCAGTGCAAACAAACTTACAGGTGTTCTCGAGGAAGTTTAGCAAGACGTACCGTACTAAAAGGTAGGTTTGGATTGAGACATGGTAGATATCTGTCTATATGTTAATCTAAATAGATAAAAAATATGGTCGAAAACGAACACACAAGTGAGATAATCAACAAAATATGTATACCCCACAATGTTTAAGGTTATTTTAGTTACTATATCTGCTACAGTCATAAAATCAATTCTATTACCTAATTTATTTTCCTATGTATCGTTATTAGCCACTATGTAGATGGAACACGAATTACTTTCAAATAACACCCACATTTAAATGTCGAGTACGTAACATTACGTACCCAAAACTATAATAATTATTCGGTTTAACCACATCACCTTATCGTAGCGGAGTTTATTGGCGCTAATGACATTTTTATTTCTTTAACTTTCTTTAATTTGTTTACAGAAGTAATTTATTATTCTGTTTAACTATAGTAGTATAAGTTTTATTATTTAGCGTTTAAACTAGTAATAGATCATAGATTCTT
Source organism: Agara michaeli (assembly GCA_018245675.1). Classification (NCBI taxonomy): domain Eukaryota; kingdom Metazoa; phylum Arthropoda; class Insecta; order Lepidoptera; family Hesperiidae; genus Agara; species Agara michaeli. The sequence goes on along the minus strand of DWDX01001610.1, from coordinate 11,828 downwards.
CTACAACGTGACGTAGGATTCATGATATTGTCGTTCGGTTTTCCCTTGATTCTTTCATTTGTTTGATAATCATGTTTTTAGATGAAATTAAGGTAATCCATCTCGGTCTATAATAACTTTACTGTTAATATCACAGTTATAACTTTTAAGGTCATAAGATAACACTAGATTTATTTTATTAAGTCTTGGGTGGAGCGTCAGAGCCTATACACCCTTGCTTTGAATTATTTCAAGTTATACGTATTAGAAAAGATCGAGACCGGCAGTTCTTCGCAGTCTGCACCAGAAACGATTTCGAATATGAATGATTCGTCTTAAACACGCTATGGAGATAGTTAAATTACTTTAAATGACTCTGTCATCAGACCGAATCTTTACACTGCATTCAGTTTTGGGGAGATATTTGGACGAGTTGAAAAGATCTACGGGGTACTAGATTGGAATAGTGATGTAGGCACTTAGGTATGGGACATTTTTGGAAGATTTCGGTAAAAAGCGAAATGTGGTAAGTATCGTAGGCCATTAGTTCCTCTAGAGGGCGCCAACAAAAAGCAGACACGGCGCGCCGTTACAATTGAAATAATTCCGCCGCAGTGGCCCAGCGCCGAACACTCCAACATCTGTTCCGATTCGCAATAAATGTAGACGGCAGCAGAAACATAGAATTTTATCACGACCCTGTCTATCATAAAGCATCCCTCGCCGGGGAGAGGGGGCGCATAAAAGTTTACAGGCATTCGGCTAATAAATCGTGTCAAATAAATAAGTGTTGAGTCGGTCGGCGGCATATTGATTCGTCATGTGCCGCCTTAGAGCGGCGTGCGGGGGCCGGGCGGCGGGGCCGGGTGGTCATAAAGGTGCGTAATGGCCGCCGTCGGAAGACAGCGCAGTGGCGCGCATCGATTAGCGCTCGTCGCCGCGTCAGCCGCCGACGCAACGAGCGACGAACCCACTCCGGCACCCGGCCGCGTCCTGCCTTCGCCTCACCTCACTCCGTCACGTTTAGCCTTCCATCACCGACACCAACCAAGTGATTGAGCGGTTCAAAAACTTACAGTTTACCGCTTTTGATCATTATTCCGCACGCTAGATGGCGCTAGGTGTAGCCATAGCGAACGCAATAAAAAAATTACAGCATTGAATGTGCTAATGGGCATGTTTATGAAAGGTGCATGAAACAAAGCGCATCGTAAGCGGCGATGCTGTCGCTCTTAGTTAATGAGTGTTATGAATCATAACGCAAGCCAGCGCTAGTGTTTCGAAATATAACCTGTCAATATTGTAAATAACCGTGCATGACGTTAGTTGCCCGGGTGGGACCGGCCCGTGGACCAGCTCGGCCGGACTCGAGTCAAATATCATTTTAACGCACTATATTCGCTCATCTTATTTAATAATGTTATTGTTTTCTCATCCCCTTCGATGACAATGTCTAAGTATTTCCATCGAGTGCTAAGTGATCAGTCGTTTTACGGTTTGCCATAAATATTTGTTTGGTTATGAAAATGTTCTAAATCCTATGTCTATTGTCTATCGTGAGTTTGGCTACGCCAGTGAACTTTTTCATCTGAAATGACAAATAATAATAATTTCTCGTATTTCTTCTTCGGTTAATTATAATAGTTGAGTAATTTTTAGGTAAGAACTAGTGACGGATGTTACAATAAGCAACATCATTATGACGACACAATTGTTTGATATTTCAAACTACATATATTAACCGAGAAATGGAGAGTCTAGTTCATACAGGATGTTCCTGTTTTGGTTACCCACACATTATTAATAAAATATATATTATATTCTTTTATAAATATACGATAACATAAATTACACAGCTTAGTAATATAATATGTATTTGAGACCAAATAATTTTGTGTTTTATACGGGTCGAGTTGGGTTTGTGAAACTAAAAAGACAGCAGAACTTTAGGTACCCATTTATAGGTAGGTGAAGCAAGATCGTGTAGATATTCGCGAGATATATTCAGATATGTTATTGATTAATCGTTTCAACTTAATTGCTCGCATCGAGCATCCTGTGCGCGGCCCGGACTCGAATGCCAGACTCCGACTTATTGCCTGTGCATTCGGACGTTGATTAAAATCTCTCACTACATTCACACAAAGCCTTACTTTGATATATGTATAAATCTTATGAAACGTCTGCTACGACCCGACGACCCGAGCGGGCCCACCGTGCGAATATAGACCTTATCGGTCGAGGTATTGAGTGCTAATTAGAAAATCGGACCGAACGGGCCTGCCTACCACCTGTCAAGTGATATATTGGCTTTAAATAACATATCTTATTTATGTTGAATCGGAAACAAAATGTATAAAAAGGTTTTATTATAAATAATCGAGCGGAGTCGAGTGGGAGGACGACTAAATTTGTACTCAGCCTTGTAATACAACTTATTGTCGGTGCGTGCGTCCGTCGCTAGCCAGCTGGAGATAAATTGAAGCAGATAGTGCTTCTTTCTCTGTCCAATGAGCGGTCGCAGCGAACTATCGTTCGCTACAATTATTATATGTTAAACGTTGTAAATATCATTAACCGTATCCAATAATCGATCGAGCGTTTTGTCTCTTCCCTCGTCTTTTTAGTTTCGTCCGGCAAATGAGGCCACGGCGCAAATATGAATGCACTTTTAATGTTCTCAATGAATGGATCGCCGTCCGCTATTTTATGACTTCACATTAGTTTCTGGTGATATTGCAGTCGAAACACCTGCTCCCTTTTTCGGTTGGATTTTGCCAAACGATTTTTTTGTTTTATTTATAGTTTTGTGAATAACGTAACCACGGCTACGGTGGCAGCTCTGACCGTCCAGTCGGCGGCCCCGGGAAGGACGACAGCGTTGAGGGTGCATGCCGTCGTAAGCATAAGACATATACCTCTTCCGGGGTCAGCCAACATAGAACAAAGCGTTAAAAGGACACCGGTGCATTCCTTTGGAGATCCCAGAGTCGTACAAATACGGCCACTGAGGGGTTATAGTAGGTAAAAATCTCACGTAACCCCGTGTCTCTCCCAAAGCACCGCTGTACATTTTGGAGGTTTCCCCTTCGTTAACAAAAAAGGCGCCTACTCGTGACAAAACAGTAATTACAATTACATATGTAAATGTAGGTGCGTCCTCGTGCGGGTCACGACTGAGGCACTCGGTCAAAGTAAAACGAATTCACATTTCGATAACACAAATACGACGATATATCAGCGAACCTCCGCACGCGCCGACCGCGGAACCATTAAAACCGTTCATATTTCAAAGCAGATCGAGTTTTCAGATCCCGAGTCTATGACACGCTCGCTAAATCTCTCCGAAGGCGGTCTCCGCGTCCATAAATTTATATTTGGTAAATAAAAATAATGAAAATAATAAAAGCCCCGGCCCGCCGGAAACATTTGTCCCGGCCGCGTCACGAGTAATCCGCCCGTTGATTTATTATTAATTAGCTCATATTATGTTTTAAACGCACGCACGTCTATTTTTGGACAACCTGTGGATACAAATGAGATAATGTGAAATATTTTTAGATAATATAGAAGAGAAAAAGAAAGAACCAAAAAAACATTTATTTTGCACATCTTTTACAGATAATATTTTACAGAAATATCTTCAAATAGTGAAGTGATCAAAACTCATTTTGAAATTTGCAATTAGCAATCGTATAGGTAAATAGCATTTTTTAAATTGTCATCAATTAACAATAGAGTAAGCGAAATACCTTGTTTTTTATCTTTTAAAAGTACTTGCATTTGAAATGTTGAATTTTTGAATACATAATGAAAAAGTCGATTAATATTCGCCTGGGAATACAACATTGTTGACAACCTGAAATGTTGCTTCAAAACAACTATTGGATAAGATAATAATTTATTTATTTAACAAACAAATAAATATCCGTTTCATCTGACACATAGTTGGGTGGCACCAATTACTTCATATTGACATTCCTCAATATTGCTTAATTGCTTCAGCGCGTAATATATTTAAAATAATTAAGCTAGTTGCCCACAAATCATTCTCAATGTTTATTCGTGTCTAATCAACATGTGATTGCAAGACAAATAGATGGTGCGATCCGAATCTAAGCGACGCGCGACGGTTCCGACGACCTTCGCGACATGACACCGACAGATATACAAGAGGGACATTTATTGATAGTTCTAAAGTTAGAGGTCCTAAAGCTAGTGCACAAAGTCTCGTAGTCTAGTGGTGCGGGCGATTGCTAAACTGGTAGTCGTGGGTTCGATTCCCTCGTAGTACAACATCGATTTACATGATAAGTAATATCACGCCAGGTCTCTAACGACGTAGGCAGAAACCACCAATTGAAAAAATTACAATATTTTTACTAATATTGTGCAGGCATGGGTAAGCTCACTCGTGCCGAGAAACCGCTCAAAATAGGCGAAATGGAACCTTTTAGTATCGGAGGCCAAAACTTACTTTGCATCGCTGCGCCAGGACGAGTAAATAAGTATTATTGTGCAGTTGGTGTGTTTTAGAATAAATATGCCACAACTACTTTAGGCCACAAACAATTAATGTCTAATATGTAACAATGGCATTTGTATACATTAGATATTCCAAACGGTGTTAGCACAATTGCGATCCGGCCGATCTTTCCCCGGCGCGCGGGTGCACCGTACGGACGGCTAGTGAAAGTTTTTCGACGCCCATTATGCACCGTGGGCCACTATTGTGCAAGTCGGTCGTAAATCTGTCGCACGTAATCTGTCCTTTATGACGAGTGATGCATTACACCCATTGTTTGGACGGCGGTGGATTTTTTTCGCCTTCGCAGTCAGTAGGTACACGCGGTAACTGATTCGTTTTCAATATTTCATTCAACATTTCATTTCAGTATTGTAATTTTTGATGATTTTCAACACTAGATAGGAACTTAATAAAATTCGATACTGTTTATCGATTGTATAGTACGTAAAATAGTGACATGACTATTTGGAAATCGAACCCATGTACCTCGGCTTAGCGGCGGGACCGATAAGCCTGCTTAACCGGAGTTCGGGGGTTCGATACCCGCTTCGGCCAAACATTCGTGCGATGAGCACATGTATGTTTTCTATGTGGTTACTATAACCCAAGCATTGTCTAATTTGAAATCAGCTAGCCGTGTCTCCCAATTGTTTCTTTTTGTATCTTGGAGATAATAAATATAATTTAACGCTATTTATACCTTTATTTTTTTTTAATTATAAATGTTTGCTGTTGAACGTCTACATTATAACATCGTGACGTCGAGTCAAAGTACATTCGCTTTGAATGCGCGCAGTCTCACGCGACGCCCGGCCACCACTAAGCAAGCCGCTCATAAATCTGTCTTGCATAATCTGTCTTTTATGACGAGTGATGCATTACCGTCTTTGTTAGTGGTGACCGTAAATTTCAGTTTTTTTTTGGGCAAATGTCATACAGACTTCTCTGCGGAGCGTACTCGGCCCCTCTCGAATATTTGATTCGAAGATAAGTTGCAAATGATATTGCTTTCATACTGTTAGCTATGATTGAAATGTTCACGTTCGGAAGTCGTTCACATTTACAGTACAGAGGGCCGCTGGTCTGGTGGTTTACGGGTTCGATTCCGACGCACGAAAAAATTGTTCCGGTATGAGTATATTTGTGATGTCTGTCCTGTCTGGATATCAATATATCTATGTAATTATTTCAGTTGTCTCGTTACGATAGGGAAAGGCTGCAATCTATTGAGCAGGTTCGATTCTCGCTCAGGATAAACATTTGTGTGATGATTACTTACCTACGTTTATTTATTATGTGTGTAACATTAGTATCCGGTTATGTATATTAGCTGTCCGGTTACCATGACACAGGTATTAAAATGCCGCATTTGGAATTATATAACATTGAATGGAATCGTGCCAAATAACTACATATTAGCACAAGTGTTATTATTATTAAACCCATTTGTAAAGTACTATACAAATTCATAGGTTTCCATTTCTCCCGTGGTTCCTTTGTTGAGGAAGGATTTGGACAGAATTCCGTCGTCACCGGGAATGCGGCGCGCGGCAGCCTCCAGCGGGACGCGCGTGCCGTAAATCTGTCAGGGGACCTCGCTCACCGAGGGCCGGCGAGATTCCTCGATCACTAAGTGCATTACTGTTTCTTATGGATGAGTAAACAATGTGCCTGTAAACACGCGGCTGGATATCCTCTCTGAACACTCCATATCGTAAGATAAAAAGAATGTCGGTCGATATGTGTCTTGATGTTGTAGATATTGATTAGTGAGTTCTTTAATACACATAATAAACATTTTTTTATATACAAACACAAGAACTAATAAACATACCAATCAAACAGAAATAATAACATATTAATATCACATGCGTTTGCATAGGTGGGAATCGACGCCACTACCCCGTCTCGGCGGTCAGGGTCGCTCGCAACTACACCAGCACGCCAGATAAATACATGTAGCGATAACAGTTTGATAAATTAATATTACCATCAATTTTAACAGTGGCTATAGATATTTGTCCAATATTATTTTGGTTTTTTAAATCTTTTATTTTATCACTGCTACACGCCTCTCTCAGTGAGAAGGTAACGCCATAGTCGACCACGCTGGGCAAATATGGACTGGGAAACACCACACACCTTAGAGATCATCACGGAGAGCTGTAAGATGTGCTGGTTTCCTCACCATGTATTTAATTACCATTACAAGTAATATTTCATTTTCTTTATAAAAAGTAAGCAATGAACACCAGGATCCGAACCAAGATCACCGGAGCGAGAGTGGAATTGAAACCACTAAGCTATCACCGCTTATGCTATATTACTCACTGTAAGGCTATCGACGAAATGCTTCACCGTCAGCAATAAATCTGTCACGTTCTCCCTGAAGAATGTTTTAGATTTTACACGGCATTGAAAAGAGCACGAACACCCTTCGTATTGATTACGAACTGCTTTCTCATTACAATACATCAATAATTTATTGTATGGACGCGCTGATATTAAAATAATAATACGGTGATAGAGAAAGTCAAGAAATTAGCAGATGGCCGATTTGACAGTGTCTAACTTATGATTCAATAATACTATATAGGGAAAGGATTATGCTGTTTAGTATTTATACGACTGATATAGTAACACTTGAGAAAACTATGACCTGAAAACTGACCGTGACATGTTTGGATATGTTCGGTCTAGGTCGAAGGTTGTCAAACTAATTTCATCACGACCACGAGTGAATTTTACAATTTGCCAACATTTATATTATCACAAATGGGTACACCTGGGTAATATTTCATTAATTGCTGATTTGAATATAATATGTATAATATTTATTTTATGAGTTCGAAGTATTATAAATAAAATCGTAGTAACTTATTCATTCTATTTTATGTAGATATCAATATTCTTGCCTTTTTTTAAGCTCTCTTTTGTTTTTTTATCCATTGGCCGACTACCATTTCCATAAAAGCCCCCATCGTGCACGAGAGGCGTTTTCGCCCAGTTTGAGACACACTGACCATAACTAGTCCTCATAGTCTATAGATGAGAACAACTTCTTTATGAATTTAGGCCAGTGTCAAGATTCCCTTAAGCAATTGCTATATTGACTAATCATGGAAGTAATTTTAGAAGTTTAAGGATTGTTGACTTCAGAATTAGTAAACATCTTTCCTGTCTAATAACCTACCAGTTTTGTTTCAATCCCGAAGAATGGTGCTAAAGTGTTAACAATATATTTTTCAAAAATATTCTCGTTTTCTAGACATAGGCACTAGTTACCGTTATGGTAATGATACATTGTTGATAGAAATATTTTCTTTGTTTATCAACATGTGAAATAAATCATATAGATAAGTAATGTCTCTGTAAAAATTATAAGATTTAGCTAATATATAAATAGAAGTACGATAAATAACATTTTATCACGTTAGAAATGAAGGTAGGAAGAAAAGCAGGCTGGTTGAAGCAGTTGCAGACATTGCGTATAACATTATCAAAACCGGTATAAATCGGAAACAGTTATGGAAAATTACTGCACCAGTAATTTATTTTCTACCTTAATTTAATCAAGTAAAAATAAATTAGCAACTTCAATTTCTAGAAAAGAAAACTCTTCAATTATCGCATTGACATACGTCTAGTGTGGCAGTTAGCAAGCTCCGCCCCCACCACTAACGCCATCTCTTATCTAGTGGCCAAAAACTAAATGCAATCTCAGTATTTTGAGGTTATGTTTGTTAAATTGATAACCATACCCTTAAATTACCACTTCGCGTTTTGTTACAAGGATAACTGAAAATAGCATTTTTGGTCTATCGAATGACATGTTTTTTTTAGTTTATATCAATCGAAAAGTTACAAAGTACAGACGATTCGTCAACAACTCACGATGTATCAGGAAACGACTACGATGCTATTTTGACTCAATATAAATATACAGGTAGATAGTGCGTATAAAATAGTACGATAAAATGACTTACCTCTCTGTGTCGGGACACAAATGTATATTTAATCTTAAATAAAATGCACGTTGTAGTGGATTGTGACTCAGGTCACCTCGCCGCGCGGCCCGCGAGCCGAACTCGACCGAAGTCGTTCGAGGCCCGTCCCTCGGGCCCGCCCCCGGCGCCTGACGGATCGCACTGACAGCAGACGCGCTAGACGCGTCGCATGTTTTGTACGCGTGGTGCGACTCGCGGGAACCGCGCGCTCCACGCGAATTTCGAAAACCGGACCGTATGATCTCGACTTCCGTACTCCAAAGAACCGATGTACCCGTCCCGTATACGAGTGCGTACATGCACGCCGCTCGCGACACCAACTTTAAACGGTTATTAACAAATTTAAAGCATTTGCCGCGCAATTTTGACGCCTTCCAAAATAGTTTTCTAAAGTGCAAACTTGTGTATTCGCGGTCGACATTTGATATACATTTCTTTTATTCGGAAGGTCGATCTGTGGCTCGATTTCGTCGCTTGTGCTATATTGAGGAGTAAATAAATTATCGGGAATAAAGCAATAAGAAGGCGGATGACAGGGCTGTAACCGGTCGGCGGAGAGATTTAAATCGTCGAGCAGGTAAGTCGGACAATGGGCATGGGGCACGATTCGCTTAATTAAACATGATAAATAAAAACAACACGAGCCCGCCGACCACCGGACATCCAGATCGCCCGACGTTTTTACTTTTTTTCTGTCTTTACACACATTTTCTGCTACTGAGCTATCGCTAGTTTCTGAAACATCATCGCACTGTTCTATTTTTAATGCGTACCTCTTGTTCATTGTAGTGTAGGAAATAAATGTCCGAAATTACTTTATACTCATTCCAATTGAAATGTTGCCGTTAACGTGAACAGTGTTAAAATTTGATTTTCTCGGCTAAATTTAGAAGTCATAACACAATATAGATAGGTACCTCCATAAGTTCGAATTTAGTTTCGACTTAATGCCTTTGTTTAATAAGTTGAAATTTAAAAACATTAACTTTCGCTCATATATTTATAGAAAACTTCTAGTACTTTTATTGTTCTGTTATATTTATAACGGAGAGTAAGGTCTAAATAATGCACGCAATTTAAAAACTCGTATCAAAATATTCTTTATTCTATTAGTACTGTCTTTAGTCAACAGATGGCGGGACGAGTATCAAACACTACTGATGCTGTATTCAAATAAAATTGTTGTAATTATATAAAGCTCACAACAAACTTAATTAAATTCCTTGTATATACCAATTTTCACATAAAATCCTGAAAACGGACAAGTTTTGAATACTTCCAACATTAAAGATGTGTTTTCACGTACTACATTCTTTACTTTATAAACTTTTCTAAATACCAGTTTCTAAACATACTTAGACAAAAATCATGAACATGGCTTAAGCTATATTCCCAAGCGTTAATTGTATAGGTAGTTATTATCTAATTGTCTTTCCGAGTAATTCGAGATTAACGTGTTTGACTCTTTTCAAATTCCTCTTGATTGATAGGCGAAAGTTTCTGTAGTTCCTACCTTTTCTTAACACCTAGAAACTTATAGTTAACAATCACGATTTAGTTGTCTCATTAACTAGTTAATTAGCGAACTATATTATTTAAAAAAATCCTATAAAAAAAAGTTCTTCATTCTATCACAAGATGGCGCTAGCATTCTGTTTGTAAAGTTTAATACAGAGCGGAGAAATTAAAAGAAGTTTGCATTTATTAATCTGTAATAATATCGCTGCGTTAAAAAGACATGTTCGTGTTCATGAAAAAAAAAGTTATTTAAGCGATGCCACTATTGGCGTATTTTTTTTTTAATTGAAACCCACTTAAACGAATTAACTCTTATGATTTTCAATTCACTATTTAATATGTCATAGCAAATATCGACGCGATTAAGACAATAGAGCAGGAATAAAAATGATCATTTGCAGCAGAAATATATTTAACATTGATGACGCTCTTTTCCAATTTCAATAAAAAAAAATCTAGTAAGTATGTAAAACTGAGATCGCACCGAACGGGCTCCGGAGCCGGCAGCCGGAGCCGGCAATCTAAGTTGGCTCGTTGTCGCGCCGTTAGTGTTGCTGCCGATGTAGCCTTCCGCCCATCACTGGCGAACTTTTAATGAATTGGCATGAACGCTGTTTTGTTACGGCCTCCCGCGGCCCGGACGGCCTGCATGTTTGATGAACAAGAAAACTTGAAATGAACGCAGTCGTTTCGTTCGGCCCAATACAACTTTGTTTTTCCTCTTGCCTATAACGTTGGAAACGTTCGTTAGTCGTTTCAAGATGACTCGCTACGTGAACACTCACTAGCCAATAAGCATTATTTATCCATACCTTACCAGGTACGTATACGATTTCAATCCAGTTGCTTTACTGAATATAAAAAAATGTGGTGTGAAACATGGAACAGTGGTGATGCAAGGAGGTACATCTATGCGTACATACTTCGATGTGATGGAACTTCCTGAAAGAAAGACAGCTCCACAGTGTCTTTACGAGCATGTATCTTATCTTGATGAAAACATTTTTTTTGCATAGAGACAGCTTAAAAATACTTCTCATCTAGAAGGACTATTTCGTTCCTATAGTAAAGGTGTAATTCGTGTCGAGGCTATGTCAAATACTCCGCCAGTGCCTACTTGATGAAGTAAGAAATAAAAGAATAATATAATAATATCTGTTACGTTTCGGCCGTGATTTGAATAATGCTAATTTAATAGGTGTGCCATTCCAATTGATTTATCAATATACTAGTTATCCGTCGTGTTTTTATCTGCCAGGATATCTCAAGAAATTCCATACAATCTTTTATCACTTAGTTTGCCATATAAAATTTTGATTTGAAGTTCAACTTGCTGTACCAGTGAAAGGAAACGTCGTGAGAAAGACTTAATCTTACATCTTGCAGTTCGTATAATGCTCTCTATGGCATGAGAATACTACATGGGCATAGGTCTCCTCTCATAATGAGAATGCTTAGGGCCTCAGAAACGTAAAAATTCTAAAGGTTACCTGACGATGTCTTCCTTCACGTTCAAATTTGAATTTAAAGAACGCAGGAAACTTTTAAAATTCAGACGTGCGTGCCAGGATTTCAACCTCCACGAGGAGAGACTGAAATGCAAAACCGCTGCGCAATCACTACTATCTATTTATCAATGTTTTATCAATGATATTGATAGAATCCAGCGCGGAGTGTGAGATTGAGTGACTGATTTGTGCAATGACACGCCGACAGCTGACTGACTTGACGGATGTGTGACCCGATAAGCGCTCTTATCAAAACTAGCTATTCATTCTACTTTGCGCTTTACATAT
>DWDX01001609.1:0-17947 GCA_018245675.1 Agara michaeli | reverse complement strand
AGACTGCCGTTGCCTAAATGTAAGCAAACATATCAATATCAATCATTTTTCTATTTAAATAACCATAACATTATTATAATCGGCTTTCTTATATTATAGTTTATTATAGTTTGTATGAAAGAAGCGTTACATTATCAATTTGTTTTGTTTTTTTATTTGCAGCTATGCAAAAATGAAGGTGGCACATGTGACATCCAAGTAGATGGTTTTTACATAGAAATAGTACTTTGCTTAGTTGTTGGTTTCTTGTGGCTTCAATGGGGTCGTAAAACTATTAACAGATTGCAACGACTACCAATGTCTGCATGGCAAATATCTCGGTTCAACAGATAAGACTGAAATCTCAATTAGGCAAATAATAATTAATACCATTAGTTCATAATATATCTTGGACTGTAGTCCAGGTTGTTGTTGTTCTAAGTGTTAATAACACTTTCTATGTGTATATTTATTATGTATATATGTAATGTTGTAAATAGTAATGTACTGACTATAAGTATGATTAGCAGCAAAAATTATCAACAGACAGCCAATCTGAGATAATCTTTTGGTCTAATTTCCCCGTGATCAACCACAAAATATAACAGTGTATTTCAGTGTTTCTCAAAGTGGCCGATAACATTATAATTGGTTATAGGCTCTGGAGGTTTTTGAAGGAAAACATCTAATCTAATGTAATAAAATAGAAAAAATACTTTTTCCTGATTATTGAAACCAAATTTAAATGCGTAAAGCTAAGATTGAACTCGAATGTGGGATATGGCAAGTTTAAGAACATTCAATAGAATTACTATTTTAAATAACCCTTTTTACAAATTGTAGAAAGTCACTAACAATTTTTGTTTCACCAAGTGAACACTAAGTAGTCGAATTAAGACTAACAATCTATATTGTATAGGCTCTCAATAATAGTACCAGTACAGTCAATATACCTGATATGAAAGCTATTAAAATTAAAGCGTCATTATAAACTTTAAAACTAGATTAACTACTAGAACTTTAAAAAATATTTGTGTTGTATCGATTACAACGAATTTCATCAATATGTAATATGAACCCAGAGTAAATTAATACCGATATCCAAGTGGTGTTCGTCGAGCATGAGCGTTCCTCCGACGATTGCCCGGCGAGAACACAGCGTTCGCGCCGTACGTCTCCGTCGCGATTGGCTATCACAGGTCCGCGCGTCGCATTGGAGGGAGGGCCACTGAGATATCGGCCTTAATCGTAGTCAGTACATTTCTATAAGCCAGTAACCTAAAGAACACCGGTTTCGTATTTATTGATAAGACTATTGTGTGTAAAAATTTGCATTTTTTCCGTTTATCATTAAAAAAACATGGGCGGCTTGGAACTTGCAACCCTCTGTTATGAAATTTATCTGAACGAATTCATTTTAATACGAATATTAATTAACATCATTTTTTTATTCATATAAATGTTTAATTTTATGTATATGCCTTCCTATAAGGAAACTACTTAAATGGTAATTATTTTTAATTAGTTAATAGTAGGTAGTGTGTACATACACCTCTCTAAAAATAATTTTTTCGGCGCTCATGTTAAAATTTTAAAGTTAAGACTACACCAAGTGTGATAATTAGGTTTGTTTAAATTGTAATATCTACTATAGTAATAATTGAAAAGGAGTATAGAATAGTATGGTTTTTATAATATTTATATATGTATATATATGGTTGTACTATCTTATTTTTGAGTAAGTATTATTCTAGACTTGTCGAACGTGTATACTTCATTTATTATTGAGCATTTACAGTATTTGAGGTTGAACGTGATAATTGTGATTCTATAATATTTATAAATTGATTCTATTAAATAGCTCCTATATATTCGAGCATCGGATCATAAAATTCACGAAAGAAGTGTTAACTTTTCAGAATGTCGTATATGATGTCATTTGAAATTGTTTTCGACTTGTTGCGTGCTGACCGCCACGCCAGCGTTGATGTGACATCGGCGTTCCTGTAGATGGTGCTACACTAATGATTATCATTAACAACCGCCCGAGGCTATAGCCTCAGCGAGCAGAACTATATCAAGAAAAGATTGTTTTAGTAACATAAAGCATAAAACCATCCCGACGTTGTCATCTTAAATACATATGTATGCAATATGTTTTGTGTGAATAACCTTTACAGTAAAAACTTGGAAATGATATCGAATATAAATATTATGTTTAATTTCAATTATTTATTCTTAGAATACAGGGATAAATAAAACAATCGTCAATATCAGTATTTGTTTGTATTCACGTCTAATAATATACACCTAAACATTATTTAAAATATACATAAAATTTAATAACAATACATCATATAATTGTACGTAGAGATCTGAATAATTTGGTTATTAACAGGTATCTTAACATACTTATTTTGCTGAAATATTAGCATATTTCAATAATATGTAATAAGATATATTCCCTAAAAACAAAATAACTATCATAATTGTTTATATAACAGTTACAAGTAATTTCGCGCGCTTTTTGAAGTCGAGATAATATAGTAGTTCATTATAAATTATAATTACATGGGATCAACAAACGCACCGCCGCGCATTGCAACACGAAATTGCTTTTATTCGAAATTTTACGAAAACAAGAAAGACGCAATATTGGATGCAGCGTTGTAAGTACCATAAATATGCAAAGAGCAATACGTGGTCTTTATAGGTACTTACATAAATAAATACATATTTATAATATGTTCATTCCCTATCTGTCAATATGAAATAGTTGATCATTAACACCGTACGCATTGCCTCACGATACTAAAGCAATTCACTAAACGCTTATTTTCTTTGTTAATTAAACAATTATTCATAAAACAAACACAGAATGTTGCCATATATGTATCAAGTTTTTGTGGTAAGACCTATTATAAAAAAAACCAGTTTCAAGCAAGCATCCATTGGAAGCATAAACACATTAGTTATTATTATGTTATACTTTGTAAAAAATAAAATATTATTCGTTTTGTTTTTTAACCCATACCTACGTAATAAAAAATAATTAAAGGCGAACGTAAAATAACGAGTTAATGATAAAATGGCTATTTTTAATTTTATTATTTTATGGTAGTTGTTTAAGTATTAAAAAATATATATCGGCGCGCAATTAGAATGAAATATCGAACTTCTGTAGTATTAAAAAAACATATTCACGTTTTTCGTAATATATCATAAAATATACGCAAATAGCATTGAGTATTTGGCAATCATTCACGTTAAAATTAAACAGGAGCTGGTGATTCTGTTATATGTAATGTCAATGCTAGAAGAGACAACGTGGTTATTATTTCTATGCAATATATGTAATGAACTGTAGAATATATAACTGTTTTTTTTATATGTACAGATATAAAGTATAAAACTATATTTCATTAGTTCCTAAAAACAATATTGCGACAAGTGTACTAAATGCGCGCGGCTTAATGTTAATACGAAGTAACATTCACGGTCACCTATCCTATAACAACTTGGATGTATGTAGTTGGTCTATTCTCACATAAATAAATGAAACTTGTTGTGACATCGATATGTTGTATATGGAAATGTAAGTTTGAAAATAGTTCAATAAATAAATACCTTAAGTACACTCTTGCATTTGTCTTATTTACCTACATTACAATTGGTAAGGCATAAGCACACTAAATACATTAACACAAGCTCCATAATGTTATTCTGAAAAACGAAAGTGACATCAGACTAACTTTAACATTTTTATAAACCTTACCCGATAGGTATAGTACTTTTTTTGTTATCATTTTCCTTTTATTATTAAGCACGTTTTCGACGCCTCTTGTTCATTACAAAAAAATAATAACCATTAATAATAAATCACTTGTATACATATTAAGTTATGTAACAATATACACGATAATATATGTATTATGGAGATAACTATATGTATTACCTACACTGTTTTATTTTAATAGATTCGAATACTACGAACTACATAAATACAAGTCCAATAGCCTAGTAACAGTTTCATATTGGAATATATAACTTACAAGATATTTTATTCTATTCTGTAAATATTTATACAGTCTCCATTGCGTGTTCCAAGTCCATGTAGAATCGTAATAGGGTAACCTGTTAAGTTTAGAATCAGGGCTCTCTTCGCGCAAGTTCGTCGTCGCATATAATTGGTTTGCGGTCATCTCCTTTACCTCGACCAAGGCGGCCCACGCGACGCGCCAGCGAATTTGTTTTCTCCACAGCCCCCCAACCACCGCTGTTGCCGCTCCCGCTGGCAGAACGAGATAACAGTCCAGTGACACCCTCGCCTAGTTTGCTATGGTGAATTCCGTAGAGAAAGTAAAGGAGAAACCCTGAAACAAAAATACGAATAATTTGAATATTCTATTTTAAATCCAATGTTATAGTCCCTATACATATTATTTTAAGCAAATCGCGAAATCCATACTAATATTATAAAAGTAACTGTCTGTTACGTTTTCACGGCTGTAACTATTTCCGTGTCGAATTTCATGAGTCAGTCAAATGGTTGGCATGGGTAATCGCCTAGCTTCATTTTAAATTTTCGTTACACTCGGAAAATTTAACCCCGCCAACAAAGAAGTCTTATCTCAAAAATGTTACGGATAAATATCAACCTATTATATTAAGATTTGATAAAACCCTGAATATACTTACCAACAGTCATCCAAATAGTAAAGCGAGCCCAGGTCATTGAATTAAGATTAATCATCAGTTCCAAATTAAGCATTACGCTGATCGCGGGTATAAGCGGTACCCAGGGTACACGGAACGGCAGCTTCATCGGATTTTGTTGGTGAGCCCAGATTATCACCAAGCCTGTAAAATAATCACACATTGGTTTTACCTACATCCAAGATATCCTTAGGATTTATAAGAAACGAAGGTCATTAAATTGGTAGAAGAAATGTCTTTAAGTACAGAACAAAGACATGTATAATCAAGTTACTTACAAGCAATTATAATAGACAAAAGAATGAAAGTAGGCAACAAAGCCCAATGTCCCGCCGGTTCGGCCAGAAAGTAGTTATGCACGCATAAAACTCCAGCAGCAAAAGTAAAGATATACACCCAAGTGGTAACAGATGCTCTGCCTCCGGCGAGAGGCCCTAGCCATGCATACTCGGCACGTAATCGTCCAACCATGAGTGCTTCAAACATCTGAAAGCCCCAAAATCGTTTACATAAATCCAAAATATTTGGAAGAAATAAAAATATTAAAAATACAGATTTGTAAATTACCTCAGAAGATGAAGATCCTCCATCAGTACCTGGCGTACCAGTCGCTGAACTATCTTCACGATCGCCAGGAGAATCCAATTGAGGACCGCAGTAGTGTTTGTCATCTACGGGCGGCGTCGGACGATAACGGAGAATTATAACGGCAGCGCTCACTATAGTATATGCCAATAATGTTCCGATAGACATAAACTCCACAAGTTTTTCTAAATCGAACAACAATGCTATTACAGCAGAAGACAGACCAGAAATGATCAAGTTACAAATAGGTATTTGTGATTTGTTATTCACGTCGCTTAGAAAACCGAAAAGTAAGCCGTCAGCAGACATTGCGTATAAACAACGAGGAAGAGAAAATAATGATCCCAATAAAGTTGTTGTCATTCCACATACGGCACCAACAGCAACAGCATATTTCGCCCAGTCTGCGTGGACTTCGCCTAGCGCTGCTGGTAAGGCAGCTTCGGGGACAATAGTGTTATACGGTACCATCAATGTCAGCGCTATGGCTACAAGGATATATATAACTCCGACCAATGACATAGACAGAATTGTTGCAATAGGAATCGATCGTGTTGGATCTTTTGCCTCTTCGCTTGAAGCAGATATACTATCGAAACCCACATATGCATAGAAACATGTCGCTGCACCTGCCATTACACCCCTGAATCCGAATGGCATAAAACCTCCATTTTTCTCGGACCAGTTAGCGACATCAGCATAATAAAAGCCCAAGAATATAACAAGCGATATTACCAAAAGATTAAGAATAGTGAGACCATTATTGATATATGCAGAAGTTTTTACCCCGACAGCCAAAATCAACGACGCAGCTATACATATAACGAACGCTAGCACATCAGGATATCTACTGAGAAGTGTTTCATGCAGTTCTCCTGTAACTGAAATTGTGGCGTTACTGATTGCACCCTCCAACATTTCGTCTAAGTATCCTGACCAAGCTCTGGCCACTGAAGCAGCACCTGAAAGATGTTAATAATAATAAGGAAGTAAGCGATAAATATTATAACATATCATGTATTATGGAATCTGGTAATTTTTGCTTACCTATTATATATTCTAGTATAATATTCCAACCTATAATGAACGCCCAAAATTCCCCAAGGCTGACATATGTGTACGCATATGCACTCCCTGCTCTTGGTATTCTTGTCCCAAATTCTGCATAGCACAAAGCTGCGAGCGTCGAGGTTATACCTGCAAGTAAAAAGCTAAGGGCTGTCGCTGGTCCAGCCATATGACGTGCAACTGCTCCCGTCAACACATATATACCTGCACCAACCATATGTCCAACACCTGAAATAGAGAGCATTTAATAGGTTAGCTACAATATCAAAATATATTAACGTAATCAGTGTAAAATATACTTACCAAGTAATGTTATATCAAATGTCGTGAGGCAGCGATTAAGCGGAGTTTCCATCGAGTCTCCATATAGCGGTTTACGACGATTCATTTTATGACAGAAGCCCGATAAGACATGGCCCAGAATTTTATGTCTAGCGCCTGGCATTTTATCTAGCAGCTTTTAAACACTTGACTTTAACAAGCTGAAATGTGGAATATATGTAGGTACAATTCCCCACTAACACAAAACCAATTTGCACAATCAATTTTGTAAGTTTACTGTTTATGGAAACTTACGTATGCCACAAATAGAAATATTTCACACCGACATATTTCTACGTAATTGTTATAGTTAATATTCTACGATTGATCAGTATAAAACACTTTGTCAGATTTTTCTGCTTCGAAATTTATATAGTACTCTTGGTTAGGAGACCAGCTGATGTATGTGTCCTATCTTTCGTATCACCGTACGAAAGTTACCGTGGAGTCGGCGCGCGCATTCAATCGATTACGTGTACATTCGTATAATGCGAGGGTTGATTAAAAACCTTAGTTCAGCAAATTATACAGAATAGGTAATATTTTCATCTACATCTAAAGTACTTATATGTTTTATCATACAACGCATTCTTAAAATAGTTTTATGCTACTTGTGAAATCATAACGTAAATAGTATGGATTGATATCATGTTTTAGATAGGTACCTAGATGCCATTTAGATATTTTTCAGCGAGAAGTGCACTGACCTGAAAAACTAGTGATCCAGTTTACAGTTTCTCGAATCTGCACATAAAAATGTCCTTCTATATAATAAACAAGCTCCCATAACACATTCGAGTGATCAAAGACCGCCATGGTAGACACAGCAGTGCCTTCTTCACATCCTAATTATAATTAAACGATGTTTAATTCTGTTACTGTATTTTCTTTGTGCGTTAAGTTATAAGACGCATGTAACTTTGAATCAGAGCCGCGTGCCAGGATTCGAACCCAGACCACCGGCACCGGAGTGACAGAGTGAAATCCAAACCCGCTAAGCTATAGTCTCTGTTTTTTATTTTCCATAATTTCCATTCGTATTAATTTAATTCAATTGAATTCGCTCGTATTAGATACAGTGTGATACTTTAGTGCTGTAGGTTTCAGATTAAACACCCTTTGGTAAAGTGAACAATTATGCGAAGCCTGATTTGCCTATGAATTCACCATAATGTTTAGCCAGGGTGGCAGACTTCATAGGCAAACACTTTAAATTCATATACATCCACAGTAACGATAAGAGAAATGCTAAGAACGTTTTGGGAATACGTAGAAAATGATACAGAAAAACGTGTTTCCAATTTTAATGGCTATTCTATGTCACTGAACAAAACATCAGAAATCAGAACATTTTACACAGTCAATACATAAAACAAGTATACTGTTATGTTTTATTATATTGTTTTAAAGTATAACAAAATTATCTTGTATCGTTTAAGAGTCCACTTAATTTGTGCATCAAGCGCCAAAATATTTGTGCCATAAAACTAATTACAAGTGTCGTCTACTTAATCTAGTTATTTTTAAATTAGCTTCCACAAAATTAAATAAATAAACTATTCCATCACAAACTCTACATGTAGGTACCTTTATCATTAATAGCTATATCTGTGACATCGCTTTTATTCATCTTTCAAATATACCTCATATACATATATTTTTTTTCTAAATGATTATGGACATGAACAAATGAATAAAATACATATCATTGAAGATTTCCCATATACATTTTCTATTCAAATATAATCTTTGTACTTTTCCTATTTTTTGCATCATAAGTTTCTGTGCGATATTTTACTAAATTAGTCTCACGCTACCTTAAGGGGTATGCCATGATCGTCAGATGTGTATCTACGTGCACTTACAAGTAGGTATACCTAATATTAATATGTAGCTATGCGTGTTCGAAATAATTCATTTACGATTACTATCTGAAATGTGGCAATTTTCTAAGCATGCATCACTGATCTATCATGGTCTTTAGTTACGGGTGTGCAAATGTGAATGCAACTTCCTTATGTAATTTTTCATTGTTCATTTTACTCTACTAGATGAGAGATAACGAATACATTTATGATTTATTAGCCTATTTTGTAATCTAAAAATGGATTGTCCAGGTAATCTATGCGCATAATTGATATCATATTAATTATATTCACGTAGGCTATAAATTTTACATTTATGAGGAGGGTTCAGAGTACACGCGTTAAGGAATATTACCTACTATTATTGAATATTTTAGACCATTATTATACTTGTATCATTTTTATAATAAAATCGCTAAGGTAAACATCTAAGGAATTATTATTCTTAGGATGTAAAAGCTGCATGTTATCCTTTATAACTAATATTTGTAACAATCGTGAGAATTTTGCAAAAAAAAACATAAAAACACATTTAATTCAATATTAGGAAGAAGTAAACAGAATTGACGTAAGCATTTGAAGAATTTTACCTGCTACGTTATGTATGACTTTACAATGGAATAGAATACAGTCTATACCTAATGTATCTACATATGTTTTTTTATTGATACGTTACAAACGAAAACTGTTAGAGAAAAGTAAAAATACAGTATTAGTGTTTTTCTATTCTAAAGATATATTTGGCTGAATGTCAGACAGATGGTAGGTACCACCTAGAGGGCATAAAAAGTTGAAATTTTTGTCCATTACTTTTGTTAATTTTAAATTAGGAACACCTCGTATAGAAATAGGACGATGAGCGAGTTAAGTTTGTTATTATATAAACCGACCACGAACGACTTTAAAAACACGAGTTAAATATATTAACCCGTTAGAAGTTTATTCGTAAAATTTGTTAGAAAACCACAATATAGTCAATTGTTTAGTACAAAAGGTTAAAAATAAATAATGTATACGTATAAAAGACCTCAGCGATTTTTTTGTGGATGGTAGCACATCTACCCATAGATTTTAACAGACATTGCGCTCGGTCGGACGGAGTAGAAATAATAATTTATTCATATAGAAATAGAGAATACTAAAAAATAATAATTACAGTCACTTTTCAAGGCTGCAATACATTTACAGTGCAAAAAAAATTGTCCCGGAGGATCATTGTGTTATAATACCAATAGAGCTACTAAACGATCTGACCAAAAGGTACCAACACTTTTGGCACATTTAGTAAAAATTAAGTACATATTTTACAAGAATATTTGCTTCATCACGTTTTTAAATGTAATTATGTAACAGTAAGGATAATACGTAAATTGCCGTTTAGTTAATTAATTATGCACATCCATTAAAAGTTCGGATACAGATAATATGTGACATGTTTTATTGCATATTAGAAATTATTCGCCCGTTATATGTACCTAGTGCTAGAAATTGCTTGTTTTCGAATAAGTCATTAATGTAATAGATAAAATTCAAAAAACTGGTCAGAATAAGCCAGCCGTTGAAAATAATTTGAACTGTGTAATTAAAAGTGCTTGCTACTTAATTAACGCTTAACATTACTTAAATTAAGTCATCAGCCACATCAGGTGTAATGATGCAGTTGCTTAAAAAGGACGAACTATTATGGTACACGACTAAAGTATAGGAGTGAAAGCACCGAAACAGTGGCTACTCAGATACTATTGGAATACCACTGAAATGTGTCGTAGTCAAGTAGTCAAGTAACCGTCTTGAATGTTTTTAGGTTATAATGAAAGAATACAATAAAGTTGTTCTTAATAAGTCCTAACTATTCCATTGCACTTTGGTATCATAGGCAAAAATATTTGAACGAAATATATTGAAAATCGGTAAATTCGTGAATTCACATATTATCTATGACCGAACGGCGATCTTAAAGCGTATAAATTAAACTAATCACAAATTAAAAAGGCCCAAAAAATTGATAAGAAAATACACAATTAAATGATATGTTCAGGTTTCAGTCTTTAGAAAATATAGCATTTTGGTATTATTTATAGTAATACAAATACATGAATAAATAGACTTGCATATTAAATTGCTTTAAGTAATTAAGTTTAGCACCCGTGCCCTTACGCATTTCTCATGGCGGCATAATGTTAAGTATGAAAAATAGTTTCAAGAATACAAATGTTAAATAAGTATATAGTAAAAAATAAAATAGTGAACATCGGGGATTTAACACGACAAATATCGCTCCCTTACGTTATAGTACAATGTATGTCGAGATGTACTTTTTTAGCATGTTTTTAAAGTAACTTTTAGTTGCAATAAAATTATTATTATATAATTAATATATTACATGGTATACCTACGTAGCAAAATTTGACACAGTTTAAATGGAATTACTCATTTGAAAGTACCATGGAAATAAATATATTTACAACAGTGCGGTGACATTACATAGTACAATTAGGCTATTAAATTTTATCATAATCGTCTAAATAGTATTATTAACGCTACGGTTATTCATTTTACCGTTAAATTTAAATAACATTCGATAGATATCAAAATCGAACAAGGTTATTCATATCATGAATATACAACAGACATTATTTTATATAACATGATTATATTGGCGATATACACATACATAATATATACTATTTTATACGGAATCGTTAAAGATTTGTGTATGTAATGTAATACAAAAAAAATTAATCGTGTAACGTACACATAATGGTCCCCGTATATTTAAACCATTGGGTAAAATTAATTATATAATAATATGTATATATTATTGACTAGATTATTATAAAATAAATACACAATGATAGTTATAAATAAGTACACAATTCTATATAACGTAAAAAATAAAGGTAGGATAAGTTTTGTGATGATGTTGAAAAGGTTATTTTACCGAGAAAAGTTACTTTCGGTTTATGGGACATATCACACGAGCGCTTTCTGGGCGCAGGGTGTATGTCGAAACAAGACCGATTCGATGTCACGATCACGACCGCACCGGCGGTAGGTCGCCAGCGATTTTTAGCCGTAGACGATGTCGCAACTATACACAAGCAGTCTAGGCTTGCATGTTGTTTACCTAGTGTCTATAGTTACTGTTCACGGCCGCTGAATGACCACATACACATTGGTGACCAAGATGCCGCGTTTCAGTTGCGTTTTCGCTGCGGTATTAGTGTAGCGGCGATGTCGTGACCATATCGTTCGGTCAACGTCTACGCTGAAAATAGCCTGTACAATAGCCGTCTAAAAAACATGGTATTTGTATTTGTAAAAATAGATACATCCACTCGTCACACTGATAGAGGAAATAATGGAAGGAAGTTTAAATGGAAAACCACGTAGGTGTTGGTTGTTATGATGAAAAACTTTAAAAGTCATCGCCGATTATCAGTAACTGATTATATCATTGTGAATTTGATTTGGTTTGGTTTCGAAAAATGGGACACAATGTAGCAAGGAACATGGGCATATATGCAAGATGCCAAAGTGTTCGAAACTGGTTTGAGCTTGAGAATTACCGTTGCATTAGTCTTATAAAAACTATGTTATATAGTGTGGATATATTGAGAAAATGCAAAACAAAAAAAAAGGCAACATTATGTGTCACGTGTAATAAACGCAAACAAAAAGATATTTTCTAATGACCAACAAAAACGGTTTAAGGAGTATATATATTAACCTGTTCTAAAATTAATATGATATACAGAATTCTACAAATTAGAAGTTAGCCGGTCTATTTTTTAACATATGGTGCCTCACCTTACCCTATTTCACGAGAAGGAAATATTTCTATAGAGAAAACTGTTTAAAGGTAATCATTAATAATTGTTACCAGTCAAAATTAAAAAGGAGATAATCAACTTATTTATCATAGCATAACAATTATGTTAAATATCGTCTAGTTCGTAAAAGTATACAATTTACAGTAAATTAGGAACAATCGAACAAAGACGAAATACGAGTAGGTACAATTCCCCAAATACCTAAAATAAAAAAATACGACAGAAGCTGTAAAAAATTAAAAAAGTCCTCTTGTTATCATGAGGCTATAATAGAAAGAATATATGCATATACAATCACAGCAAATTATTAGTTAACACCAATAAATGCATAAATGGGAAATTATAGACAGTATAACATAGCAAAATAAATTCCTAAAAAATGGAATATGAATATTAGAGAGCAAATCAGATTTATTTCCTATTCAACAAAATGAAAACGTATATAAAATCTCACAAATCAGTGCTAAAATTGTAAATTTTTTGATAACTACCTAAACTGTAGTTTTTATCATGTCATAATGGTGACAATTGTGTACTTAGTAGATTAACATACTATTTAGTTTTTATAGCAAAATTTATAGATATACATAAATACATATAACATCCAAACGAAAGATACATGGCACTTAAATGATTTCTTAAAATGATGGGTTTGAGTGCGTCGTCGGCCCGTTTGACGGGTTCATCAGTTGCAATTTGTATTTGCATGCAATGCCAAATTGAGCTGCGATATTTACGTAATTGAATCCGCGAGTGTGACAAAAAGTACCGCCAGCTTGCGACGATCGTTTGAAAGACTTGAATGACTTGATTAAATGAGTCCAAATGACGCGGATGCAGGACTTAGTTTTAGGACATTGATTAATCTTAACAAAACATAAAGGACATTTTTTATAACTTAAACGCAAACCGACTTACAATATTTATTTTGACCGGATTACGTTCCAAGACGGCTTTTTAAAATCCATACCTAGATAAATTTTTAAAGCACTGATACCTTTGAGGTAGGTATATTAAATAATTTTCATTTGAAAGTTTAAGAAATTAAAGATAATCATGAAACACCATTGTTGATTGTAAAAATAACAACGAAAAATCCAAAATAACAATAAATGTAAGTTGTAATTTTACATTCCTATTTATATATCCTCTTATGGAACTCCAATGCTTATCATAACAATGGTGATCAACATATCTATTTATTTCAATGTAAGTATTAAAATATAATATAATCATTAACAGAAATGAAATCATACAATGAATTCTACTCAAATTAAAATACATTCTCCATCCTATCAATAAAAATCGAAAAATCGTCATAAATGTTATGGAAACAAATGGCTTTTTAAAAACTTTTGATACTTTGAGACAATAGTACATTTACAAAATTCTATTCAGATTTTTTTAAAGACCAATACATAACAATATGATATCCTACACTTTATATAATATTACTCTGATACAACATAGTTGTTACTCATTGTACTTTATTAGTACCTATAGAGTTTTAGACATTTACAATTTAATTATTTCCATTGCCATTTGAAAACCAACACTTTCAAAAATATTCATTTGGGTAATGCTCCAATATGATCCATATCTTAGCACCTTATAATTACTTTTAAACCTCAACAATATTACATATTATATCACATTTAATTTGCACATCTAGAATCAGTTCTCAACATGATTAACCAGACAAATGTCAAACAAGAAAACAATCACAAAGTTCATGTTTCAGGTTAATCATATTTGTGACAACACATACACTGCTATCCTCCAGTACCATTAAAATACTGAGCATGTTTGGTATACGGAGCTGCAATGTGGTAGGGTGGAGGCTGGCCACGCAAGTAAACTGGTTCCGACAGGTCGCTTGGACTATGACGGTGGCTAACAACACTTGGAGCATTTGATGAAGCAGGAACACCCTCATATAAATCATACATTACTGTCTGACTAGCATGTGACTGCATGTGGCCAAAACTACCGTCATCGGAAATCAGGGGTGTATTTGTCATTCTATAAGGATTTGTAGTATTAGTGTGACCAGTGGGAGAATAAAGCTCCGGAGATTGTGATGCTACATAAGTTGGACTTGAAGGAGTCGCACCATAAATACTTGCATTTGTTGATACTTGGTGCATAAGTGGTGGAAAATGATGACTATCTATAACAGATGGTCTCTCATACACATTGTTGTAATGGCTTAAATTTGGCATTGTTGTCGAACTGACCACATGGCTCACAGTGTGAACTCTAGGACTGGGAAGTTCACGGTTTCCATGAGGATGGTAGTTGAATACGTCATATTTCTGCTGACTGTATATTTTATCTTTTTCACACACAAAGCTTTCACTGTTAAACATTTTTTCACGATACTCCTCTTCGGGTACTGAATGACATAAAATGTGATCTTTTCTAGAATACATGGGGTCAAATGAAGGATCAGGTAATGGCCTTGAATTATAAGGAAATTCCTTATAATGTGGTAGCATCATTGGATCTTTGACTATATGTCTTTCTTGAGAACCATGACACATTCTTTGTAAGTGATGTGCCTCATCAGGGCAACTTCGATAGCTATTATCTTTACTTAGATGATAAGTACTGTGATCTATATTGTTACCATAAACGGCTGTTTGCATCACAGAGCTTGTCCTAGTAACATCTTCCCTCGGTGAGTACTTATCACCCTGTTTCATTACATAATGTCTAGGTGGCAACATATATGCTTCTACATCATCATGCTTGTATTCTTTAGCAACACCTGCATCATTCTCCGAGTATAAAGCATGATCAACACTTTTATATGTTTTGTCTTGCTCATATGTCAGATCTAAAGGCTTATCATATGTATTTTCTGGTGGCAAATTATCATAAACTGATACTTTCATAGGATCTGATTGAGTTGAATCAGGATTGTCACTCTGTTGACATTCTAATTCCTTTTTATTATCAGATGCAAATCTTTGTTGCAAGGTAGGTGTTATTTTAGCTGCCTTTATGTGAACTGCATTTTGCATTGGCTGAGGAACGTCTTGAGTGCCATCTTTATGAATATTCCTTGCATGTTTTGCCATTGCTCTTAACTCTTTAGGATATGGAGTTGGAGCGCGCCTTAACTGACCTGATTTCTCCGCTACCTTTGCAGACGGTTTCATGTCAACAAAACTAATATGTCGGGATGCATTGTGATTTTCGTTATTTTCAGTTTTATCATTTTCCGATTTTAATTCCATAGGGGTCAAAGGCACTTGGGGAAATAGAAAACAAGTAAGGACTTGTTCATAAGTATGAGGATCTACTTCAGAATGCATAGGCACTAAAGGTTTACTTTGATTCTCAGAGAGCCACAGTGCCACTAAAGCATCACAATTTAGAACAGATTGAGGTAGAAAACTTAGAGAATTTCTCACTAAATTTAAAACTCTTAAACATGTTAAATGTCCAATCTCTGGTGGGACTTTAGTCAGTCGGTTAGCTCGCAGTGAGAGCACTGCTAGTTTTGTACAGCTGCCAATCTCAGGAGGTATAGCTCTTAACATATTGTCATCTATATTGAGGTATTGTAATTTTCGGAGAAGACCAATAGAAGATGGTATTTTCTCTAGGTAATTACACATTAACATTAGCTCCTCTAAATTTTTAAGTTGTCCAATCGTGTCTGGAAGAGAATATAGTCTGTTGTTATCTAGTTTGAGGCTAGTCAGGTTACTTAGCTGCCCAATACTGTCCGGAAGTTGAGTCAGACTATTTATAGATAGACTTATATCTACCAACTGTGTACAATAACCAATCTCTGGAGCTATCTCCTCAATCATGTTATTGCTTGCTTCCAAGTGTACCAAATTTTCCAATGGTTTTATAACTGAAGTGATGCTTGTAAAACTGTTGCTATCAATCCATAATTCTTTCAATTTCAAAAATCTTCCAATAACTTCTGGAAATTGTTGGAACTCATTCTGTCCAATATCCAATCTTATTAATTCTGTTGATCGTGACAATGACTTTGGCAAAATCATAAGATAATTATCTCTCAGTTCAAGAATGTGTAAATTAGCAAGTCTTCCAAAATTGCCCGGAAGATACTCAAGGTAAGTATCATTGAGGTATAGTTCTTGCAGTGCAACAAGATTTGTGAGTGTATCTGGGAGTTTCTCCAACGGATTTAAACTGAGATCTAGGAATAGTAGATGTTTTAATGCTTTCATATTATCTGGTATGGAAGCTAAGGTATTCCTACTTATATTTAAATGCTGTAGGTTTACCAGTGAAGATATGGCAGTGGGGATAGTTTGCAGCTCATTGTCACTTATATCTAAATACTTTAACCCATGGCACATGAAAAGTTGACGAGGTAGCTCGGTAATTCGATTACATTGACATAGTAAGATCTCCAGTGTCCGCTCGTAAACGAATACATCCGTTGGTACATCAGTAAGACTCTGATGGGAGTAATCCAATTCTATTACGTCTTCTACGCTCGCTTTAACACAACACAAAAAACTAAAAGGCATTTTTGTAATAACTTCAGCCCCACACAACAAAACTTAACCAATTCTAAAAACCTAACACATCAGTCGCACTCCATAGCTGCAAAGTCGACTATTATTCACTTTGTGATGTACTGTATGTAAACTTTTCACATTGTAAGCAGTGAGCAATAAGCTTAACTAAACTGACACTAAAATATTATTTACTAAGCAATGAGTCATATAAAATCATAACTGGTTGATTGAGTGAACACACAGATTCACTTCAACTTCCTTTCGATCCCTCCCAGGACTCCCACTTAGATAAGTATCGATATTATATAAATATCGGTTTTTAAAATCGGTAATAATGCTCACGTGGGAATTTATTTTTGCCAAATGCTAGATAGGCTTGTATATAACTACAATACATTTTTATTTCTAGTATTTCTAGTAAATTATTATATTCACTTAATAAACTCGCCACTTTAATTTTTAGGTAGCATTTGTTTATAAAGTATTTCAATAAAAATATGAAGTGTGGAAATTGTTATTTCTCCCGCAAATCATAAAATTAAATACGTTCCTGATTACGTCTGTGTGACTGGGTGTGTATGAGATACTTAACGCGGGGTTATAATTTTTGTGTACAATGTAACCTATGGTTTCGAATTATTTTTGTTGTTGCTCGGCTCTCTCTGTCAATGTGACGTTTGTAAGATACATTAGAATTTTATATACTTACCCGTCTGCTTAATTTAACTTAATAATAACTTGAATTAATTCAAATAATTTATTCAAAAAATGGTATATAAAATAATGCATAAAGGAAAATACTACTTATCTATTAAGCGAGGTTTTGAAGATTGTAAGAAAGACATAACGATAATTGTTGACAAGCAGTTTGAAAACGATACTTTGGTGAGTCTTTAAATTTATGAAACTATACATTTTATATGATTTAGTGCAGTATTTATAATTTGTGTTGTAATCTAAAACAAGAGCAATAGCGGCTTATTATAAATTATTTGTAACATCACGCCTGTAATCCCCTAAGGAGTAGGCAGAGGAGTGTAGCACACCCGCACAATTCACCAGTTACGTT
>DWDX01001608.1:0-17947 GCA_018245675.1 Agara michaeli | reverse complement strand
CATAAAAATTGACGTTGGTATAACAAAGGACTGTCACTTCCCGAGACATCGAAACGATATGGTAAATAAAAAAGGTAAAAGTTTATGTTGAGTTATTTTTCACATTACTTCAATTCTGTTCATATTAAAAGAAGAGAGCAGTCTAATAAACATTTTATGGAATATTGTTACATCTTGTATAAATACACAATATGTGTCTTCATCGATTATTTTATTTGAAAGAAGGTCCCAAAAATCGTTAAATAATTCGCACTTGGCCACTGTGGTGGATGATGATAGCCTTCTCACCTTGATAGGAGACGTGTGTTTAGCAGTGGAACAAAAAAGAATTCATTATACATTCAAATTAAAGTTAAGTTCGTATGAAAGAGAATAATGTAACGAATACAACCTCGTCAGCACTCGATGAATGTGAACAGAAAGGATCAGCTGGTCGCCAGCTAATCAGCGATCGAGCGATGCAGCGGTAATGCACTGCGAGGCTCAGGTCTCTCAGATTGATAAAGGTACCTGAGTTAGTAGCGAAACCTTCTGTCCGATATTTTTAAGTCGCCTTTAAAGCGTCCGACAAGATGTAACGATTGTCACCAAACATTAACAACCGAGGCCGACTTTTTAATAAGTCCTCCGAAGGACAGAAACTTTTGATCACAAGCGATGCCGACCACGCCCTCTGTCGCTTGATTTAACAGATCGCTTATAATGAACATCCGTATCAGGGCTATAATCCCTTTATAAATCCATATACCGTAAGAAATTAAATATATACAAATTCACTGAAGTAATAAAAACAATTGCTCTATTTATGGACATTCAAATTCAGTAACCAGAAAACATAATTTCACTTTTCTACGAATGTCTAAAGTACTCTTTTGCAACGTTGTATTTCTGCCTTGTGAACAGTATGCCCTAACAACAGTAACAACCTACAGTAAGAGGCTTCTACGATATGTTTGAAACCAACGTTATGTACCCCACGGGACTGAACTTTTAAAGGACTCGTGTCTACTTTGCAAATTGCCTTGACTTCGGCTTACTCGTTAAACCAGTTTACAATGCAACATTGTAGTTTAATTTAAGTTTTGCATTATTCCAAAATAATAACGCGAGCCAACCAATCCTCGTTAATCTTGCATGATTTCCCAAATCTTAATAAAAAGTTTATCAATATTTAAAATAATTTAATAGATGAGATTATTGTCGTTTATATTACGCCTAACGTCATATCTTCTTATATGAAGAAATATAGAACATAATACAATACTATCCGGCGCTAACCAAATATTTATTCTGTCCTTTTCGTGTCAAAACGCACCTCCGTTAGAATTATGATGTCCAAGCAAATAAACAAATGTTTGTGTCTAGTGTCTACGATGTAGGACATTTTAAGCCTTACTCACAACAAACCAAATCTCAAACGCGAGGACGTATTGCGCCTGTTACAATAGCTCCTCTGTCACTTTGACCTTTAAAATATGTGAAGGGTTCCTCTGGGACTTAGCAAACCTTGTCCGTATTAAAACAATGTATTACCGTTATGCGATAGGTTACAGCTTGGCTGCGATCCCTCTTGATGGTAATCCTAGATGCCCATTGAAAAAGACCAAGCGTGCCTAGAAAAAGCCTACACTATATTGGAATAATATGGAATATTGGAATAATATTCTTGATGTGATATGAACATCTTCCGTCCTATGTCGTACTGTTTCTTTTTCCATGTGCATTATTTTGACAAGGCCCACGTTAAAAAGCACTTGTGGATATTATCGTTCAAGATATTTTATCTCATCTATTTTTTCGTTAAAACATGTTGTGACGATTCAGGGAAACGAATTTATTTTGAAACCTTTACGTTAAATCGGCAAACATTTTTATTTGATCGAGTAAATTAATTATAAAGTGGTATTATTATAGATACTTTACATTACGTTTACTTTAATCAATACCTTATAAGAGCAACTAAAATGGTATAAACGCTCTATTTATTCAACCACCACATGTGTAATAAGTTCAACAAGACGGACAGATGGAACAGAAATAAAAGTCGTATTCCGTGTCACGTCTACCATCATCTCTACATTGTTATCAGTGAAGATTCAAAATATGTATTTTTCCATATATCGCAACAAGCAAGATATTAACAATAAAAATAATTCATTTTCTTGATTCTAAAGGCAGATTGATGATATACAAATGAATTCGTATTGTATTGCGTTCAACATACAATAAACTAAAATAACTATTGATCATTATTTAAAATTAACAAAGTCAATATGTAATATTAAGAAAGCTATTGAGTTCAATATTGGTTCCACTTAAAAAGTTTTTAGGCTGGGGACCCTGACCTTTTGTATTTCTATAAATGCCTGGCTTTCCTTGATGAGGGTCAGACGGCACAATATACGGCTCTAAATGATATTGTTAAAGTCAATATGATCAGAGCCAGTAGACTCCAGAACATAACACCCACATATTTAAAGCTTTTAAAAGCACAGCAATTGTATCCTAATAACACGTAGTATATAATATAAAACATGTATCTACCTAAAATCTATAAAACGTATGTTAAAGAAAGAAGACATGAACAAAATCTTTGAGTAGACTCAACAGTAGGTATCATACGAGCATCACAATTTATGAACCGACTAAAACTCGCAGATGTAATAAATATCCTCTACGGGTTTGAGACCTTAATTATTCATCTGACTCACTTCGGTCTCTTCTGTGATAACTAAGTATTAAAACAACAAACTTAATTTAGTATGCAACGTTGAAAACTGGACGTAAAACATCCAAGCAAAAGACATCAAACGGGAATGGCGTGGCGTCGCATATTCAAAAAGTTTGAGCATAAAAGTTACACGCAAGCATATTAGCGTGAAGTTCCTCTTTAATTAAATTAAAGCACCATTTTTATCCTTAAAGTACACATTATCTAGATATCTGCGGCAACTCACGGCCCAATCAATCTCATATAAAATCTCTTATCATAATACAATTCGATGTAATAGAAATTGGTATTACTTGCTATGTATGCAATGAAATTATAATTATTAAAAAAAAACAGCATGTATATCTTAAGTATTGACATGGCCTGGACGCAAATAAGTAGACGATAACTTATGATCCACTGCACGTAGATCATATACAAACATATTTATAATCTGTTGAACTCTTTATTGAGCTTTATCACGTTGTTAATTATATATCAGGTTAATTAGTCGTCATAATGGACTTCACTCGCGTAAAAAGCTTTACAAAAATAAAATCCGCAGTAATAGGGAACGTATCGTAAAAAAAGGTCAGCCGCCACCAGATACTGTAAAACGGAATCGAGCGCGT
Source organism: Agara michaeli (assembly GCA_018245675.1). NCBI lineage: Eukaryota > Metazoa > Arthropoda > Insecta > Lepidoptera > Hesperiidae > Agara > Agara michaeli. The sequence continues at coordinate 14,605 of DWDX01001608.1, read as the reverse complement.
GCTGAATTTTTTATCACGCCTTCTATCTTCTATAACGAGTGTTGTAGGGATGTCGCTACTTTTTACATAACGAAACTTACACAAGAGAGATCGCGTACTTCGAGGCGTTTATTTCATCGATATCGCATGTATTGCAGTGTTAAAACTACCGTCCGTTTGCATGCCGTTCTGACGAAACCTTCGCAGAATACAATGTTTGAATAGATTATCTAAAATGTCGCATAGTACAGTTTTTATCAAATTTGGCCGCAGACCTTTTATTCGGTTTATAATGACTATAACTTATAGAGACTCAGATGAGTCTTTGAGATATAACTGCGCTAATGCAACGTTATACGAAAATCAGTCGGTTATAGGTAAGTTTATTAATTTTCTCTCTTTTTTTGTTATGCAAAGGAGCCAATAAACACAAATACTGTAATATACAAACCAATTTTTATGGCCTAAAACCGAAACGTTTTGTATAACTAAAGCTCAATAAAATCCTAAACAAAAGGAGCAAAGGGATTCCGGTGTATCGACTGTCGAGGCGGCGCGCGGCGGCGGCGTCGCACGCGGGACGTGTTGTCACGTCTTGCCGACAAAGTGCACAGAAGTACGATGCGCACTTGTACTGTCTAAGTGCGCTAGATAAATAACTAGAGATACATTTCCGACACAAATTTAGTGGGATATCGTGCAGTTTTGTTACTTTTAAGCAGTGAACGACTGAAAAGGTAGTTAAACCGTAAAAAATACTCATTGACACCTTAAGTTAAAGCAAAGTAAAATTACGTTAAATACGATTCAGTTATCTCACGCGAAGAGCTCCAATTTTCCTGCTTAGATTTAGAACGTACCAGCAGCATCCTGAACTAATCATATTTAAATGATTAGTTGGGCACATATACTCGTATGTATATGTGCTCTTATAATTTTACCCTGCGTTGTGGTAAACACAAGATATCATTTGAGAATTATTTCTAATAGTAATGTACTAATTTATTACATTCCCAATTATTTAGATGAGAGTGAGAGAACTATACCCACGTATCTAGGGTCTGACTTGCGCGACTACTGGGCACGTATCTGTAACCGTTCTACGTTTGAAATATTCGAATTTCAAATAGCTACGGGAATTCAAACCGCTTATCGTTTACGAAAAGTTTAGAAGTGTGTTTGTAAATTAAATGAGGTGAAACAGAACGCACAGAAACTTTTTGAAAATAGCGCTTATATATACCAGTACAGAAATATTGTTGAAATAAACGTTTTCTAGTCGTGGACCAAATTAGATGATTGTATTTTGAAATCCGTCCATAAAATTACATCGTTGAATAACGAAGTTTTAAGTTGGACACGAAAATTTGAACTTCAAAGCTTCACAAAACTCATTGTAAAGGAAAATGACAAAAATCTTTTACAAATTTACGTAAAAAAGCTTCACACAAATTACACAAAAGCTTTCCAAGCAAAGCGTCGACGTTACCGAGATCCAAATGAGTAGGTAGGTATAGCATCTGCTGTGGTTGATATGATTATTATTGAAACCAGTATAATCCGCTCACATTAAAACAGCATCGAATAGGCTACGTGTGTTCAACATATATGTTGAAGCGAAACTCATGTTCAAAAATAATTAAACATTTATGTATAGGTTTCGACTAAACCGTAGTTACTCCAGAATTTACCAATTAACCTAAATAGGTCTGGTTGTCTAAATAAATAAGGGTACGAGTAAACTAGTTTTACCTTACGTTTGCTTCTCCGCACCAAGGTGTATATTATTGTAAAAACATACAAATTTAAAACAAACCTGTAATCAGAGATAGTCAGATTGAAATTAAAGTTTTTATAATTTAGAAATTTATTTAGATTACCAATTTAAAACTACAATAATCTAAAACACGTTTAGATTATTGTAGTTTGTATAGTATTTTGTATAGTTTTCTCTTTCCATAGCTAAAGGGGAAACAAGTGACTAATTATAAAAGATAAATCATCGTGGTTACAATATGAAAAGGAGATGATTCGTGGTTTGCTCCGTGGCTTCACCAACCGACCTAATTACACTAGCTAATTACAAAGTTAAGCGAGACACAACACTTCGCACTTTGTAATAATTTAGTGGTGATACCGAGTATTTGGTGAAAAATTACTAATGAAGCTATTCTGAAAACTAATCACTATGAACTAGGGTTCTATAAATTCAGTTTAATATCATAGTAGCTTTTGAAATAAATTAATCTCATTAAAATTTCACTTAACATCTGATTCTATTAATGACTGTTGGCTATTTATGAAACAGAGACTACGAGATCATTTCCACGAGAAAAATTAGTCAGGCAGGTTTATTATATATTAGGTATTATTGTTTATTTTTTTCGCAAATATTTTTTGTTTTCTTATACCCAAATCAATGCATTAAATTTTTGTTTGGCAAAGAGTAATGGATTTTTTATTATCTTATATTTTTTATTTTTATACGTATATTGAAAATAGATTAATTTAAATGTGTACATAATTTTTTTCTCTACAACTACAAATGTACTAACGAACCTTTTTCGCATTGAATGAAACGCCAACACGTCTGTCACGAACTAGTTAACGTAGTGACAACTTAATTTTACACCGTTTCCCAAAGTTTTGTTACGCTTAAAGTTTATTTTGTAGCAAAGCACACATTAATAATATATAGGTATGTGTAAATATTACAAATAATTTATACTTCAGCAATTTCTTCACCTTTTTCGTTTAATTTAAGGGTTTTTAGTTACAAATCGTTGATTGTTGAGCAATCCATATAATCTCTTTTAAGACCATTTTTCAGCAGCAATAGACGTAACAACATTGATCTAGAAGACATACGAAACAAAATAAAAGTACATTTCAAGAAAATCGTCTAGACATGGATACGTAACAGCCATGCTTATTTCATAAAGGACTATTTTAGCTCATGCAAAAACAACAATATTCCGCTGTTCAATTCATCTCTTTTGTTATAAAAATATTGACGCGAGTACAGCCTGTACAGCACACTGAATACACGAATCACCATGGAAATTATAAAACAATACAATACAATGAAGAGCCGAAAACCTCAAACGCGGGCTCAGATTGTTTCCATTACGCTGCTATTTATGGAAACAGGCATTTATGACTATAAATAAAACAAATTGTGATTAATGATATAAAATGCATAACCATCTATACATATTTTTAAATATAAATACACATACGTTGAAGTTTTGCATATTTTCATACACTGTACCACCCAGTTGGTTGCGTGTATGGTTCAGTCGAGGCCAAACCTATGTAGACTTATTACTAGCGTGAAGTAATGGTAATCGAAGCAATTTTTGTTTGTAGTAGCTGATCTTATACACTCTACTGTTTTATTTGACGTAGATTGCCGATGACATATTATATCTATGTATGTCTTCTTAGGTTTACTTTGGTTAAGTTTTAATTAGGATTACGTACTAGAGTAGTAAAATAAAATTAAAACCGACGAAAACAATGAAAAACGAAAAGCAAAGTCCGCGGAAGCAAAGTTACCTGGAGAGCTTTGTTTACATGTTCTGTCGGATTTCAAATTGTAAGCGCGAGCCAGTGAACTGGGATGTTTTAATTAATTCCGTATTGAAAAACACTTAGCGGTGCTATTTCAGCTTTCAATTATGTTTGTCTCGTAACTACATTGTAATAAGGTATGATTGAATGTGAATGCAGGATACAATGTTCAATCAACAACAATACATCTCATGGCACAATATTCCCTTATAACATGTAACGTTCCAACAATTCCACAGGAGTAAAATATATAATGAATATAAGTTTATTGGTCGCCGTCTTCCTCCTATTTTAAATTGTATAATCGTCATAAGAATAGCCTAATATCGTCTAATATTTTGTATATAAATATAAATTATATAAAATAATTATAAATTATAAAAATATAATTATTTTAACGTAATACGACTTAGACTACAAATTAAAAAGGCTTATAATTCAACGACTGAACCAAGAAGTGTTGCCTGGGGTAAGAAAAAGCGTACGTGAAATAACAAAGTTGGGGATCCTAAGAGCAGCCGGCGCCGGGTTGAAATGTGGTGGGGTGCGATTACGAATATCAAGCAGCGTGGTGCCCGTACCGCCTAGTACTGGCGCGCGTGTAATGGTGATCGTGACGTCACGTGCGGGCACGGTTCAACGCCGCTACCGTATCATGAATAACTACGTATGTACGACATGCAAAACTCGAATATCCGCCTAATAGCCCCCAGTATATCGATACGACATGCAAACTATCTAGTCGTATCATTTTGAATTAAGAATAACATATATTACCGTACAAACTTTCATTCGAAGTTATGTTCATAATTTTAAAAAAGAGAGCAAAGATTATTTAATTGCGCTTCGGTTTCCAATATTTTCCCTCGTTAAAAAATTGCATCACTAGCAATCGCCCCTGCATATTGACACTATCTGAACGAAAAAAAAAGAATAAAAAACACCGCTAGCCTTATCCGCTACGAACCGGGGCGCGTTTTAGCCAGGGGAAATAACATCAAAACAACTGGCACAAGCGTAACCTAGTTTTTTGCATTTTTTTTAAATATACAACGTTGATGAACTGTGCCTTTAAGCTGCGTCAACGTGTTCATAAACACAAAGTTCTTTATAAAAGACGATATAAATGAAAAGCTTGGTTATAATTATGCTCGCAATAACACAATATGCGTTCCCACTATTCCTTAGTCGCAGGGACGTACACAACAAAACCAAATAAAGCAGTTATCTGCTGTCTCAACTACTGTAACAACTTGCACCACTCTATTTGACTTTTTGTTTCATATATTTGTATCAAAAAGACAACAATTGAATTATATACGTCCGAAAGAATAGTAACTTGCCTTTAACCTTTAACTGACCTCAAATATATTTTAGGCCCCATTTGACGCTGAATACAGTTCATAGGTGCTATTTATACATTATTGTGGAAAATGCTATCCTTTGTTATTGTTGTGATATAACTGATTGCCTGTGTATTAATAACCGCAAACGACTTATACCGTAACCTGGAGTGGGAACGCATGTTTCGCGGACCTAATTAAAACCATAAACACGGAATGGTCACTGTGTTAGGGTTGCCACAATTCGCTAACGGGAAGTAGAGCAGCAACAAAACCAACAACCGCGAACGAAACTGTTGAACAAGCCAATGTACATTTAAATACTGAATAACCAAGAAGAACAAGTACAAACCAGTCATTATATGCTTTTAATAACATTATTTCTAGCTGAATATCAAAATAGACCTTAATCAATCTATCCCAATTTATTTCTAATCATATTCCGACTAGCAGCTTGACAAACATTCCATTCGGATATTAATAAAATCCTGAATGAAAACGATCGGAAAAGATCGTAATGAAAGGCTCTTCTAATATTTATCTAACGAAATATTGTAATATTAAAAAGATCAATTACCTCAATATGACATGGAAATTTCAAAAGAACAAAAGGTTATTTTAAACATTGTAAAATAAAGTAATACGATTTTCTAAATATAATAAAATAAAGTTTCCAATATCAAATACAAGAGACATAAAATTGTCTTCGGCGCTCGGGACCGAAATCGGTGTTCAGCTGATATTGGTTTTATTCTTAAGGTAAATAACTATACGGTGCAATTTTCAATGAAAACATTTCATTCAATAAGTGAGTTCTTGCTAATTCTGATTCGCATGTGCCGATGATTGCGACGTTTATTTTCCGGTACATTCCAACAGAAAATATAGAGCTACCAATATAAAATGTAAAGCTGATAACTGGGCATTTTAAACCATAAATATGGAAATATAGTGTATAATAATTATTAAATATTGTGACGGTACAAAGGTGCTAGTAGGAAAACCAAACATATATTAAATTTAAAGCTAAGCTGACTAAAATAATTTTTAATTGTGTGGAAAGCGTAAGAAGTAAAATTCATTAACTCTATATGGTGATAAATAAGATTCTCTTTTTAATAATCTAATGATGGTCCTTGGCTAAGACAAAAGGCACAACGACGGTGGTGAAACCGATCGTAGCTATACGAGTATAATGAGCTCCTTGTTCAAGTCGCGTAGTACAGTCGGCACTCGAAAGGGCGTATTGCAAATTAATTACACTTCCATGCCTTTTTAACTCTACACAAACCCGAGTGAGTGGCGCGCAATCGGCCCTCCCTAATTACCGCCAGTAAAAACTAATTGCGAATGGCTGAGTCACTAGAGCGGATACTACCGTAGAGGCCGAACCGCATAGAACTGGTTCCTTGATTTTATTTCGAATATTGTTAGTACAATTTTTCAAAATAATCGTGAATTATATGTACCACAAGATGTACTACAATTTTAGTTAACACATTATATCACAATCTTTCTGTCTATTTATAAATATTGAAACATCAAATATAATATCGAAAGTTAATCAAATTATATCAAAAACTCAATAAAAGACCTCAAATTTGTATAAATACTTAGGTGCAATGAAATATATTCACAAAAAGATTATGGTTATAATACAAATCTAAGCAACAACACAAAATTAGAATGAAAAAAATTATTTCGCAATATTTAATTATAAATATACATAACCATGTACCCTAATGATAAAATTAATAGATTAGGTTAAAAAAATGTATGTCGCTGCCAATATAACTGGCGAAATTAGGCATTTAGTGCCAAGACGTTAACAATTGAGTCTGTGAAAACCCTTAGTCTCTTACTAAGTACCACCCGCGCCACGTCGCTCTCACACCCCCATTATGTACTCGCCAATTTGCGACTAACGCGCCGACTGTTTGCCATGCGATATTGCGATATTGCGGACGTGCGAATATTTTCGGTGCGTATTCATAATTTCGCGCTTTACAATCGATACACATGTGCAACGAATACAAATTGCTAAATTTGGTATATGATACCAATTCCAACATGGTATTAGTTATATATTTGATTTACTATTATTTTCGACTTCGTGTTAGTAATATATCTGATTTAGTGGAAATGTCTATTTGCGCATGCTTTATACAAGTAAACACTGTAATAGGTACATGATCTTGCTCAAAAAATTTGTAACCAGCAAAAAACTTTATTAAAACCATTACCCCGCTAGGAAATTTACAGTTAATCCACCCATTCAACACCACAACATCAATTTCAAAACGTTTTTATTTATTATTTCCACTAGTGGACACGGGTCTCATCTCATTACAAGGCTTTAAATGTTTGAAATCTTGTTACAGTTACAATTACCAATAATAAATATTTTTCTTCATTTAATCCCAATTTCGAAGCACAAATTCTTTCAGACCAGACGAATAAAATTCTTTCTCGTTCAATGAGAAAAATTTATAAACAATACGAGCAAAGAAAGAGTCTGCAAAAGTGTTTAAGAAACCGATGCTTTAAATAAGAGGGTAGAAAATTTTCAACGACTCAATTTCTCGCTGGCGTCTTCTTCAGCGATAAAATAGTTCAATCAGAATGTTTTTTATTTCCCCATCGCTCTGTAGCCGCCACCTGTAGCTTGTACGCAACCAGTGACCACGACAGATGTCTTCGTTTAATCGATAATCGATATCGAGACCGCGGTCTAGGACACCATAAATTAAGCATATGTTACCGCAAGCAAGTGTTACAGCGGATTACGATCGATATACTTCCGATACATTACAGCAGTAAGCGCTACACAGTTAACTTTTAAAATGAAATCAATTCTGTGTGTGTAACTTTAATGTTGTGAAATATTTGTAATGTACCTATATACAAAATGTTATAACATTAATGCTATTAAATTCCTCTCCTTTACGACTGTAGCCGGCAAGCACTCGCTAAACTAATAAAGATAGAATTTGTAACAGGATCTTACAGGACAAATCTACTAAAAATTTTTAGGGTTCTTTAACGAAAGAGTAAAAATGAGACCTTATTGTTAAGCCTCCGCTGACATTTATGCGATATATCGTTTATATATTGAACCATGATTTATGCTTATTTTCACAATGTATATGCACATATTTATAGTTACTATGATAACAAATGCTGGAGATCTAAAACAATTGAAAAACAGATTTTTAACGGGTTTCTTCGCTTTATTTATAGGTAAACTTGAAATTCTGACGATAAACATTTAGATATTGCAATTATACAAGCACATACGAATATATACGACGTATATATTTGTATATACGTGTATAGTTATACATATCGATCCGTGTAGTTACTTCGAGTTTTTTACATTATTTAACTGTTCGAGTAGTTTGCGACTGTGCTGGTTAACTTGTTTACTTACAAAATAAGTTATTAAAATGCGATGTATTGAAGCTTGCTTTTCAATTAATCCCCGTAGCTCAGTAGCTGCCGGCTCATTGTCGTCTACATAAAGCCGCACGCACCGATTATTCGCCAACACAATACATAATATAAGGCGACAATGTTATTTAAATGCGATTTTTAAAGAAACGGGCTCACGTATTTCACACGTAATTCTTGGAAATTAAATTTATATGTCGTGTTACTATTATTTATAATGTTTTAGACGTGTTGTACCTATAGTTTTTAATAGTCCAACACGAGATCATGATACCGTGTCGGCAAGAGTTGAACCATTACCGACACTTTTGTATGTAACGAGTGAAAATTTATATTAACAATGCTCATTGCTTTGTTTTATCGGAGCTGTGTACCAGAATTGAAGTTCCAGACCCGAAAAGTCTGAGGCTTAGCTGTTAACTACGCGGCTGTCACTCGTCATCCTTCCAATGCAATGTCGAATTCATGCTCTAATTCTGACACGAATTATTGTAAGACATTGTCTATTTCTTTGCTTTCATAACAACTAAACACAATTGATATACATTGTACCGACGATAAAAATTTAACACGCAGCATTCGTTATTTAAAACTTCAGTAAAAATATAAAGTAAAGCAAAAAGTGTAACCAAACAATTTTAGGTGGCTTTCTTTCGGAATCCCGCTTCATGTAACTTAAATTAACCGCAGTGAACGGTCGGCCTAAGGCGCCAGTTGTGGCCACGAGTCGAAAGGAACGCGTTTTCTCTTAAACAAGAAGAGAGTGGAATAAAACCAACAAAATTCACTGCCGCTTTGACGAAAACAACTTCTAAAGACAGATTGTCTCAATTAAATTTACGGTAACAATTATTTGTTCTTGTACGCGTGACTCGCTGTGGTTTTATTTGAAGCGTCTGGAGGTTAAAACGCAAAAACTGAGTTTATTAAGGACTGAGACGCTTTTGTTTATACGCTTAAAATATTAGAGAACAGTACTTAAATGGAACTATTTAATAACCTTCCCATTTATTAAAACTCATCGTTTTTGTTGAAATTAATGAACAAACTTATCAACAGCGTTTCAGTAATATGCGCTAAGGGTTAGAAGTAGAACATAAAAGAAATTCTAAGATCAAAATGTTATTTTTATTATGTTCCAATTTCTATGCAATATAGAGCCATGCAGAGACTGGACAGTTCATGCTGACAGTTAAATCCGATTCGCATCATACACCTAATTGTGTTGTCAGTACGTCAAAGCCGATCCAATATCCTTGTAGGCATCAGCGGTACAAAGAGCTGATATATAATTCAGAACAATTACTACACAAGAACTACCAGATAGTGTTAAGTGCTCCGTCAGAAATACATTGTCGCTACTCGGAGACTACACAGTAAATTAGAGTGTTCATATGAAGATAATACTTTTGATGAAATTAATATTACGTTTTGATGATATATTTTTGAAGCGCTCGAAGCCCGGACGTGATTGCTCATCGCAAACAATCTGTAAAGTTAAGCAATGCCTGAGGCGGTATACTTTCGGATGGGTGACTTATGAAAGCAAATATCCCGCATTTAAAACTTCCGATGACCGACGTAGTATTCATAGTTAGTTTTGCTCTTTGTTATACTTTACAGATTTAAAATATTGCATTCGTTTTTGTATTAAAACCTTTTTATGAATGTTCAGTATTTGCAAGTCAGATTTATATATTACGTTTCACACTCCCAGCACTACATCAGGATTTTCTGTGTCATAAATGTCATTAACACACAGGTACAGTACCCTGCTTGCTACTACACTAGCACTTCAAACCATAATATGTAACTAAATTCATCATTTCTTTAATATCTTCTTTATCAACATTCCCAAATAAATTGTTTCATATTAATATTGTGTAAAAAAAAATTAAATACGTGATCGGTTTCATGTAGATATTAACAATCTTCTTTATAGACGGATAAAGGGAAGTTGCCTCCGGAGCTTAGTATTCTTTTTAAACCGTTTTGCTCTTCAATAAGTTAATTGAGAACTTTCAGCCGTGAAGGAAAAGTTGAAAATAACCGGCCTATAACAAACTTTGCTCTTTCTTCGATATTTACGATTAAAAGGTTTTAAAGTTGTCCGTGATCCTTTTTGCCACGTCTCTATAAAAAGTTTATTATTGTAATATTAATTTTAAATTCCAAAATTTTTACAATTGTAAATTAGTTTATTATTCAATTCTAATTTACTTTAAATAATATCGTTTACAAGAATTTGCTACAACGATTGGTGTTAGTATCGTTTATTATTAATCTTAGTTACAATAAATACAAGGTAGAATATTAGCTATAAAAAAGGAAATTTCTAGAAAGCATTTTCGGCTCGAAACAAATTTGGCTAATTTGATGGCGGCATTTATAAATTTACCACTAATATACAGAAAACAAGATGTCGTTGGAGTTAAAGCTAACAATAAGTTTTTTTTTTATAATATTGTGCAAGTGCAAAAACTTTGTATAATAACACTATTTTAATGTTGAATATTTAAGATTTCAAACCCCGAGATATTTACATTTGATATTTACTAAATGTCTCGACAATAATTTTGTAGCTAAATCCATTTTCGATTCTTGTTAACATGTTCGATTATATAAGTCGATCATAAAGAGTTACAGCCATTATGATATAGTAAAATAAACTGTAACATCCAAACTCGCCGCTAATTCGTCGACGCTTTTAAATTTTATTGCGTTTCTCAATTTGTACATTCGTTTAAAATCAATTAACTCGCACTATATGAGAGAGCCTTCCTTTAGCCAAATCAATAAAACTAAATCCAAGGTACTAAAAGCAGTTGATATAGAAACATTAACACGTTTTAGAAAACCCAGTAACTACATTTAATGGTGGTTCACTGGATTTAAGAAATACATTAACATTTCCTGTAATAATTGCTTGATACAAATAGACTTAATATTTAGTGTTATTATTGGGACTTTTAGCCAACCAAAGCAGCCCGTGTACATCCAAGTATCAAATGATGAAATCCGCTGGATTGTTATGGTTTTCATAAAGATCGTTTATTTGAATGATATGAAATATTTGGATACTGTATTGTTAGTTTAAACGAGATTTTCATTTTTCATTTTCACACAAAAGGTAATAATGATCAACAAACTGATCGAGTCCATAATATCAAAATGGAACAAAAGCCTCACAATGTGTAGTACCCATAAAGTACTTACGTTGGATTTTTATAACATATTTTGTGGACATAAATCCGACCACCTGGTTATGAGTTACGGTCGGCTTGTTCAACAATGTTCCGAATTAAATCACCGGCTGGCAATAGAATGCGCTATGGCGTCCATTTTGAAGACTGACAAGAAATAATGAAGCAGCCGCCGAGTTACGGATATAACAAATATGTAGCTACAAGAACTCAATAAATGTCTTATAACATTTATTAAGGGCTTACATTTAGGGTGTAGTTGTTAAATAAACGTCTATTTAGGAAAGTGTAACAGTATTCATTAGATTCTAGGATATTTTATAACATAATTTCTACGAAGTCTTCAAAACGTCCGTTTATGACAGGTTATCACAAACGTTCAAAGTTCAAATTTATTCCATTGACGTTTACAAGAACGAAATGTCTTTTCAGTTCTGCATCTTCTGTTCTGTGATGCATTGACGTTTCTGAGGAATATATCTTATAAAGTCTCGAATGCTAAGAACATCTACTGATTAAAAGTAAATGCAACAATCGCTTCTATTTATTTATATTTGAACTATTTTATATATTTGAACCATTTATTCACTATTTTACTACCCAAATAACACAGCGTCGTTAAATGAGTCCATTAGTTCTAATGACATTTCACATGTCGTCCGCAAGGTCTTTCAATGTCTGGATATCTCTGTCTCTAAAATAATTGGGTCAAAGCACCGATTACGTGGACCCTTTCACATTTACATCATCATCTACTTTATATGAATTAAAATATTTGTAATTTGCTTTCTTTGAGTTTTGAAATCGTTGACATATTTTAACTGCATTGCCCGTTTTTATATAGGTAGCTACCTCATTTGCCCTTGCCCTATGTATGACCGAACTTTCAGCTTTTTCATATTCTATATTACACAAAGCCTTTGCTCCGTAACCATTCTAGTAGTCCAAGCGCGTTGACATAAACACTAAATTCGTAAACTGCTGGGCCGGCCATACCGGCCAAGCCGTTTATGTAAAGCTCCCGTCGACATCTAATGTCAGTTATGTAATGTGTAGTCTCAATCTCCAAGCCTGTCGTTTAACTTTAGCCATCACCAACTTTGACAAGTTTAAGTCACAAAGGTTTTACATACCCCACCATATATAAACAGTATGTCCTTATCGGCAAAGAAATTTGTATTGATCTCCGATCCAAAAGCATCCATTTACTTCACTTTCCGAACAGCACCATCGTGACTCCAATGTACGGACGCAAACATGTAGGTAACCTTATCTAAAAAGCGGTTACCAGTATGTTAATGTTATGAGTTACATAGATATTATAAGAAAGTCATACTTCTTTGTTTTTGTCTTGTCTTTGAATGGAACCTTGAATCCTTTATGAACCGTTGAATTTCAAACCGCTGGGCTATCACTGCTTAGTAGATATTTACTTTTCATAATTAGATCTGTTGCAAAAGTACATAATGCAGCCCACCATTAGTTTTAAAGGTTAAATTTAATTTTACAAATCTCGTATAAGTGATCAAGAAAAAAATCTTACGCAAGTGTAGCCAGTTTAAATGGCGACCTTGCACAAGCCACAGACTGGCTTAAAAAGTTATACATTATAATCATAATGGCCAATGCGTGATGTTTTCGAGGTTTTCCACACATAATCATGCATTACGCCTGGCCTTTTGGTCGAGTTGCTACAGACTCTGACTGTGAAACCGCAGGTCGCGGGTTCGACCACCCAGGACGAACAGTTGCGTGCTGAGCACATTTTTTTGTTGTGTATGTGTGTAATAAAAATATCTATATATTTTATGTGTACATATATGTGTATCAGTTATCTGGTCACCAATGCTGACTCACCATAGCACAGGGTTTGTCTAGCAATCCCAAATCAAAGTCAAACGGATGGCCCACTAATCCCTATCTCCGTCATCTGCACTGGACGTCCATGAAAGGTACATTCGCTTGGGTAAAAACCGTTACAAACTCGAGATCCGATTAGATTGTCTATGGATTGTTTCGGATCTACTGGTTTACGGACTGCAGATTTTTTAAAAAAACTGAAATAGCCGAGTGCAAATCGAATCAATACACCGCTCAACATCCCCCGGGATTTCACTCTTCACCCCTGTTATTGTTTCAATCTCTCCGCAAACTTGGGCGAATTGAAAAAGTTAGTTCACCTTTAAGCCGCTTTGCGGAGCTTCCAGTTACTTTGTTATTATCTTGCCAAGTCGTCGGTAATGTTCATACTTACATACATATTTACATAAAGTTAAAAGTAGCAAGTGGGTTCGTTATTTACAGAGTGCAGTCGTGTCTACCTTAACCATAGTATACATTGTGTGACGAATGTTTGTTTGTTTGAAACATTTTTTTAAACGGTTTCTCACATTAGGTCACCCCGTGTTGTGGGGAGGCACATTTTTAACCGACTTCATAAAAAAAGGAGGAGGTTCCCAATTCGTCTGTATTTTTTTTTTTTTGCTATTAATTGTATCGTCAACTGAAACTGAACATTTAATGGACTTGCAATCGAACAGCGAATATCACTGAAATACTGAGCTTATTATATGAATATAATACCTATAGAATAATGATGATAATAATATCTTGGAATATATAATTTGATTTCAAACGAAAAAGTGCGTATACAACCAGACAGATGAAAAACGTACAAAACATATAATTTTCCATACACATACCATCGGGAATCAAACAACCTCCATTGGACCAGTTTTATAAGTTCGTGTCGTCGAAGTGAGAATGATTGAAACAATAAGAGGGGTGGCAACGCGCAAGTGGGTCCCGAGGGAATACTACCCGGTGCCGACTGAACTCACTCCCGCAACGACCGAAACTGTTCATTGTGGTTTGGCAATCGAATTATAATTGTAATATTTGCTACAAAATAAAGTAAAAAAACGTAACATCACGCCTGTAATCCCCTAAAGGGTAGGCAGAGGAGTGTAGTACACCCCCTCGTTTCACCAGTTACGTTTAAGTCCCACAATGGAATAGGTGGTGAGCCTATTGCCATGCACCGGGCACACATCCAGA
>DWDX01001607.1:0-17948 GCA_018245675.1 Agara michaeli | reverse complement strand
GACATTCTGGCGTGGCGACGCGTCGCCACGCCAGAAATCGGGTTTACGTGCGGCTATAGATGTTTCACATCAAAATATAATGATTTATTCGTAAAAAGTTCACCTGTTAAAAACGTTCGGGTTCAATGAACTATTCATATTTCCATTATTATAATGTTCAAGTGTTTCAAAATAATCATTCTAATACGTCATCATACAAGCTAGGTGAACGTGCTCGTATAAATCTATTTGTAACAATAACGTATATAAAACGTTTTGTTTGGTTAAATGTAAAAAACACTGTGATCGCCGCCGGGTTTATCAATATAATGACAAAATAGCCGATAAGGTCATAATGAAATCTCTCATTTGCCAGTTACTGTTATCGTAATGATTATAAACTATTTTCGTATAATCATGTTTACAACGGCTTATCATCTTTCAACGCCGATCACAATGACATCAAGAAAACAAAATAAGTGCTTACATGTTTATAAATTTAAGACATTAGTTCTCAAGTTTCTGAGTAATTCGCAAAGTATTATCGACGATTGGAAGCTTTGTTATTTAATTTTTGCACAATCGCAGATGCAATGAAAAAAGTATATTTGGAAATAAATGTTACAAAGTAATTTAATAAGTCACTAGACTGCGATGTTTCGATGTCAGGCAGGCAGATTGTTGTCAAATTACAAGCCTTATTCTATGCAAACGCAATATGCATTTATGCCGACCCTAACTCAAATACACCGGGGCGAGAAAATGATGATACCAATAGATTATATTATACATTTTAAGTTCAATTCGGCACAACCCTGACTCCAATTCCTCACTGGAGCAGCGTGGTGGAATATGTTCGAGAGAGACTCGTGCCCAGGGGGGCCCGGGTTCTTGGTAAAATCTGAAAAATGTGAAAAATTGTTTTTTTTTTCATACATTTTTTACCTTTGCTTACAATACTATTTAATGTCAAATAGTATTTCTATATCGTCATATTATCATTATACTATCACGCGAGTTAAGGTAACGGGCTATACAGAAAGCGAATTGCCAAATATGGTTATCCTTGCGGACCTGACATTCGTTACACGTCGATTTTGGAGACCTTGAATACCTTTTGTGCACGTGAACCGCTGCGGTCCGTATGAGCGGTGTCCTGATCGGTTTTCCCCGTTGGCGCAGGTAGAGAAACATGCACGAGCAGGACGGCGACGGCGAGCCGGCGCACCACGCGCGCCGCCCCATGAACGCCTTCCTTATATTCTGCAAGCGTCACCGCAGCGTCGTCCGCGACAAATACCCGAACCTCGAGAACAGGTACGCAACTATCCATATATCACTGCATAATATAAAACGAGATCGCTTTCCGCCGTCTGTGCCTATGTATGCTTAGATCTTTAAAACTACGCAACGTATTTTGATGCGGTTTTTTTTTAATAGACAGAGTGATTGAAGAGGAATGTTTATATGTATAATAACATCCATTAATTAGTAGAGAAATACCTTTATTTTTGAGGTTTCTAAACTTCAACCTCGTTCCCATAGATAAACAGTACCTTTATTATAATCTAGACGACTTTGATTAAAGTGGAAAAATCGTAAGCAGTTTGCCAGGAGCGCCGGGTTCGAAATCCTTAATCTCTGCCTACCCCTATGAGAAATAGGTGAGACAATGTGTATGTAACAGTAACCCCTCATACAATCAAACAACTGACCTTTACTTAGGGCGATGTGTTCGTCAACAAACCAGACATTGTCCCGCGCAGACATAAATACTGGCACTCATATCGTATTCTCCAAGAAATACCATCTTCGCGAACGTCAAAATCTATTGTTGTGAGCAATCATTGTTTCACCTTCACAATGTTAGTCGTATCGTATTCTCTTGTTCAATCAGGCGTGTTCACTTATACTCTAAAAAGGAATATGATATCTAAAGCTTTCAATTCATTACATGATTTTGTTATATACCCTTTCAATGGTATAATGCTCCTTTCATAAAGAAGGTGTTCCTCTTCTATAAGATTAAAGTATGACGAACTACTTTCCGATATTATCCGGTGATATGCCGATATGCATATTTATCCTGTATGTCATAGCCCTGTAGAGTGTTAAATGGCTGTTTTCTAAAGACATCACTTTAAGTTTTTTCGATCATTTCACTTTATAATAACAATATCGATAGATTTATTAATATAGAACCAAAATTATAGTCATTAATTTGGAAATTATATTTTTTGCAGATCCATAACTAAAATTCTAGGCGAGTGGTGGGCAAACTTGGATAAAGAAGAGAAAGCTTGCTACACTGGTCTTGCCAAACAGGTAATACAATTTGCATTCTTCAAACTGGTCACGATAAAAATTCCTTAACTGACCTTCTTTTTTTTCTATTTTTAGTACAAAGACGCATTCTTCAGCGCTAACCCTGACTTCAAATGGTACAAGTTGCCCGCTCCGCCTCTACGTACTCTCTCCTCGAGACCCCGGGAGCCTACTGACAAGCTTAGCGAGTCCCCCACTAACGAATACCATGACTCCGAATTAGAAAAAACCAACAACAATTCCACAAAGGTAGACTTCAATAAAAAACCTCATGATCATGATTTCGAGAACGATGTCAAACCGCTCTCAATGTTTACACCGGGGAAATTGGCAGACGAAGCTCAAATGGGAGGCCTCAGCAGCCTTCTGGCTACCAAGACTGAAATAAAAACTCCAAATCCATATTACTCACCCCCTTCTTATAAGTTCAACCCGATCTCAGCTGAAATCAAATACAGATCTCATAAATTGGAGCAGATGAAAGGCTCTGGACAAGAAAGTATACTTGAACTGCAAAACGCTCTAACTGAAACCTCGAAGATATTCGAGGAAGACTTCGAAGACAAGGATCCAATGTACCGCTACGGTGTGCCAAACGACCAGTTTACAAACCAAGATGTGATAGATCAAATAGTTGATAATAGATACTCTAGAGAGGAGGATGGCTACCAGAGGAATTGGTCGGACGATGAGAGGAATTCGAGATCTGGGAGGTCGTGCAAAGGGAAGAGATACCAGGAGTTCATGGCTGTCGGGGGACTGATAGTAAATAAGAGGCAGAGAAGAGATTATCCCGACAGAATGCCAGACGAAGGCTACAGCGCATCCTGTAGCTGGGATCATGGTAGTTCTCGTGAAGAATCAATAGTTACTGACGAATCAAAAGAGATATTTAACGACACCGTTAAAATCGAGTTGAAATCCGAACCGACCGACGCGTTCGAATCAGACAATAACACGAACAAAACATTCAAGGCTGCCGACTTCGATTTAGACGCTAAAATCAAAGCGTTACCCTCACTCAGTCTAGAAAAATTCCAGCAGAAGAAGCGCGAGAACAAGCGAAAAAAGAAAACGATAAACCTCAAACCTAAAGCATTGGAGACCCCGCAAATCGTGAATTCCGTACCGCGGCGCATTCTGGACGACAGACACGAGCCGGCCGAGAACTATCGCGAGACTGTGATCGGCAGTCAAAAACTGAAACCGAGGAAAATAAGCATAACGCGACTAGAGATTAACAGCCTCGTCTCCGGCGTGGAAATGAACGGTGGGCACAAAATCAGTCCCGAAATCAAGATCGCAACGGAAGCGCCGTGCACCGTCGTCCACAGCATGGAGATCTGCAACCCGACGCCGCACGGCAACGTCGACCTGCTGGCGCTGGCCACGCTGGCCGAGGTGGCGGCCAACACCTCCAAGATCGGCGACACCGCGGACAACTTCACCGCCAAAGCGAACGAGGAGTACGCTTCCCAGGTATAAGATACCGACACGACTAGCCTTAAACAAAAAAAATTCCAAATATTATTTACATTATAATCAGATAATATTTATATAGATCTACTTTACATTGTACGCATAAAGATTAATATTATTGTATACTTTTAAATGTAGTTTTTATAATGTAGCTATAGATGTTATTTATATCGGCATAGAGAACTGTATGTATACATTAGATTCGTTTCGACGCGTAGGCTGCTCACTGTGAATTCGCTTCTAGATGTAAATCTGGCGGGACGAAGGGGACGGACTAGCTAGAGTAATAAATATCACAGAATAAAATCAAAGCATAATGTTTACGTGTACCTTGCAAATTACAAATTAGTATCTCGATACACCGATAAGGGGTATAAAGTTATTTTTTTTTTAATGAACCGATCCCTACACCGGGCGTTCGTCGTTACTTACACATTCGTCGTGTATTTAAGTCATACATCACAATTTATTTTTAAAAATGCCAAAAATAAGTCATACATAATTATAAAAATAATAAACCTCATTATGTATAAAGTTAGGTTACTGGAAATCGCCTTAATACTAGACTTAATATCAGTCGATATACACCACGTGCATAGACTGCATCGCATTTTTAAGGTGATTCGTTTTTTTTTTCGTTTTTAGCGTTGCAATCGTGCAATATATACTATGTATATAATTATATAATATAGTATTTTGTATATTGGCAATTTACGACACTCGTGTGGTTTTCTAGGTCAAAAAAATTTATGAAATATCCTTAGTGGAGTAAAAGAAAAAAAGAAAATGTTGTGTCCAAAACACTTCCCGTGTGTATCTCAGCCCCGACCAATCGTTTGGCGTAGATGCTCCGACGTTAGAATTTTAAATTACGTCCTTATATGGAATTTGTGAAGAGAAAAACGACCCTCGATGTCCTCATCGTAAGAGTCGTGGATATTATTTGCGAGTCGAAAAATGAAATTTTATCCGCAAAACCAATCATATATTTATTGTGAGTGTAACTCGCAAATATTTATAATAGTATACCTATGTGATAATTGTTATTATACATATTATATATATATAATTATTATTATTATAGAGTAACAAAACTGTAGTTGGAAAACCGATGTTTTTCATTTATTTTACGTTTTTATTCAATCTATAGTTCTCTACTCGTTGTTTATATGTGTCAAAGTAACTTAAAAACTATATAAAAAGAAATCATAATTACTTGTCGTTTAGAAATGAAAGTAATATTGTCCCAATTAGGTACCTGAAAATTATCAAAAATTTTCATGAAACTTATCATTCATACTTTTATTTAAGCAATTTTTAACATTTAAGAGTTACTTTCGCGCACTATTCGTCATTTAGTTGTTAATTTTGTGGAACAGTGTTTCTCAAATTTTGTTCGTGTTTTATTTTTATTTTTTTTCTGTTTTTTTTTTTGGGAAACGAGTGTTTTTAAAAGGGCTTCTGTGATTTTATTGCTACATGTTATATTACGTTCGTTAAAGTAACCCATGAATCGAAGGTGCAAGATTTAAATTGTAAAAACTTAGATGGTCTAGTCTAGAATAGTATTTTTATTGAAATAATCAATTACTAAATTGGAAAAGTGCACTTATGTTATTTAACGTTACAAATCAATGACGCGCGCCATAATGTGACATTCTCATCCAAAGACCAAATGTATTTAGTGTATAGAAGCTAGGGAATAGTCGAAGTATTGTATATTCTATGTAATATATAGGTGATATAGATAAATATATATATATATTTTATTAACTGGTGTAAAAATTATTAATGGCATTCCAGAATGTCGAAATTATGGAATATACGTAGTGTTATTTAAATTGATGTGTAGGTTTTTTTTTGCATTTCTGTTTCCTGAATCGTTTTCATTGCTAAATGAGCTTTTAAACTCAGTTGTTGATTTTGTGCAAAGTTTAATCGATCGTTACGTTGTCGGACGCGGCGGGTCTAATGGTTCCTCGATGAGATTTCGGTAGTGAAACAGTTCGATATTCGATTGTAACAAATGAATTATTTACCGATCGTCTCGCTTTATGTATAGCTATGTCGCGGTAGCGGCGTACATCTATTTTGAGAATTAGCGATAAGATACATTTAAACATGGGGCCAGTATGCGCAGATGGACTATAGAATTTTCAGGATATATATATAAAACATATAACTCGTATATTGCACATCCATTATGTGTATTAAAATGTATGGTGAGCTTATATATATTATACATACATACATACATATATATATGTATATATATATATATATATATATATATTATATATGAAAGATAGTATATCTCAGTAAACCTGTAGAGTGCGGTTTTATATAAATAATGGTGCTGGCAGATCTGTATTAAGTTACTATGTATAAGTGACGTCGGCCATTGCATTGAATGCAACTGTGCAATGGCGGGCCGTCGGAAGTGGTAGTCAAGTTGTCGTATCAATAATTTTAGGTGTTCGCGTGTAAGTTTGTGCTGTAGACGTTGTGCTTTACATCGGTTCGTTTTATTATAAAATTGTTTAAACAACGTTACAGCACTTTATTATAGCGACGTTATTGATTAAATTTGTTCTGCAAACAATATTGATTGTTTTTAAAAGTGTTTTACAATTGCCTAAAGTTTGTTGCATACGTTTTTTTTTTTATACAACGAAATGTGTTTTTTAATGTTTTAAAATAGATGAACTCACAGATATTATGTTGACGTTGTTTGCAGAACTGTATCGTTTTTATATAAGGCGTATGGCAATGTTATATTGGTTTGAGAAACACTGGTCTTATCGTTAATTAGGGCATAATAAGTCGGCACCCAAAGCGTTTAGTTGGCTCCAAAGTATTTGTTGAATGTTTTGTTGTATCGGCGCGGTTGATCTATTATCCTTTTATTATAGAAATAAAGTTTATTCATATTAACGATTTTGTTGTTTTATTTTGTTATTTTACGAATGAAAGGAAGTTAGAATAAAGCGTCACCTACGCTTCATACTCCTGAGTGCAATGGACATACAAAGGTCAATAAAGAAGACTGCATTGAAACCGTTATGCAACAAGTGTCGCCTGGGTTAGACTTGCATGTTTTTAGCAGCAAAGGTTCGATTATTATAGTCTACTATTTAAACTTAATATTTGAGATATTTACTATGCGATGGTATAATAATAATACTAAGTTTCTGTATATAACTTTTTTGTTAAAAATTGCAAAATTTAGAAACGCCATAAGAGAAGATTACCAGTGTGCACTATTAAACATATTTTCTAATAAATTTTATATTCGACTACTACTTAATCACGTAATGTCATTGATTTTACCAATTTCATCCTACAATCCACTCAGTTAATATATAAGGCATAATAATTATAGGTTCTTAAATATCGTAATAAGAAAAGAATACTTATATGTGCTGCATGTATACTTAATTGATACCTACATAGTTTCAATTCTCTGTAATAGCCTTAACATTAATTGAACACTTGAAAATGTGCATAAGAAAGGGGCATTACCAAGTAAAAATATTACTTAGGAGTATGTAATATAGTGACATTAAAATGTTTTAAATGTTTATATGGTAGATTGTACAGATAATATTTATGTTAAGTAAAAAATAATGAAGTACCTATCTAAAGTTAATAATTACTTACATTTATCTGCAAAAGGCTGTTTTATAACTTCATATAATTTCATCGTCATAATTCATAGTTTAATCGCTTAATTCTTTTCTGATGACATATTCTAATTTTTCAATTCACAGATCACAACATTAGATTATTTTTCTGGCTGTACAAAGTTATATCACTTACAAAAAACGCAGTTGTTTTAAACATTTTGTTTTACATTACCATTGTCACTTTGACATTAACCGTTGACATCTGGTTTTGTTGGGAGAAGATCAAAGTGGTGTTTAAACTGTATTTCGCCGCTAATTTACAATTTATAGCTTCTTTTAAGTTGTTATTCGCATCAAATAACCCTTATAAGATTACCAGTGAACGTTGATAACACATAGCTTCAAATCTGGATGAAGAAATAATGATTGCCGCATCGGAACCTTTGGTAAATAAATATTATTGTTATTGTTACATTTCATTTTCAATTTAGCAAAACAATAGAAAATGTATTGAATATACAGAAATATACATCGTGTACTTGTACATTTTATATTACTTTTGTTGTCTGTTAAAAAATATCAATGAAGTTAAGTCAGATCAGGTCGCAATTAATCTCAACGCATTATGAGCGATAAATTTTGAATAACTGCTCTATGTAATGTAATCTAATCTTATCTGGCAATTAAGAAAAAGCTCTCTAGACTCCAGTTGTTGCAGAAAACCTGTTATGGTGTCATTCAATGTTTCAGGAGTTTGTGCCACACGGTAGGACTGTGATGGCCAGACACCCGGGTCAGATCTACAGCAAGGGGCACAACACATCTATCTCAGAAAACTCCCTGTTGTACAAGCTGACCAACTTTGCTATCAAAGATGAGAGCCTGCTCGAGGCCAAAGAGAACGATGACACTGAATGGTGGTGTATTCGGGAAGTGTATTATAGAAGTGAAGGTAAAATTACAGTTCCATTTATTGCTAATATTATTAAGCTTCTGTATTCATGGAAGAAATTTGTAGGAAGAAAAATAATATGCACTATCCTTTTTGTACCCACTTTATTGTTCGTCCACAAACATTATTATTTGCAGTTGCGAAATAAAATATATCATAGTTTAGCCATTGTAGCGTCAAGCTATGTACGCAATGAACTGCTGGAAAAAACAGATGTAAGATAGGAAACATGTAATGACATGAATGAATGACGCAACCAGTACGCCACAAACTTTATCGTAACATTACATTCAATGCTTGTATATGTTGATTCCGGATTTTTGAGTGTTATAATATACACAGCAAAGTGTGAACTTAATGCCTAATGGCATTAGCTACCAGTTAACACTGGGTGGATGAGGAGACTGTGTGTTGAATGACAAAGCTACAGAAGCACAGTTTTTACACATATTTTTATATTACATATGCAACTTGGATACCTCCATACACATCAATATGAATATTATCTAGTTAGGAATAAAACACTGTTCCAATCTCTCACACATATATTCAATCTTCAATATTAGAAATGACATTGAAAAAAAACTGTCTGTAATTTAAATGAGGTGTCATTATTACAGAAGCGGAGAAAGACCAATCTGAATCTCCAAAAGACTCGAAATATGAGCAAAGTGACTCCTTCAGACCTCCAAGTAGACTTAAGAACGACTTCAACATATCTATAAAATCTGAAATCGCGGGTGGCAAAAAAGATGATTTTGGATCCACCGGCACATCAAGGAGTGGTAGCGCGAACAGCTCTAGTAATATGTCAAAGAAATTCAACCTAAGTTCAGCTGAGAACAAAGTACCAAAAACAAAGCCATTGTCACCAAAAACAGATTGTTCTTACGAAGAAGAGTTGTATGTGAAGGGGTGTACTGCTGTTTGGTCCAAGGGTAAGTTGGCATGTTGTCTTAGTGTTGTTTTTGATAGTCCATTGCTTGTATAAGTTCAAGGATATTCTATATTAGTTTGATGACTTTGATGAAATTAGCCAAAATAAATTTGCAGCGAGTGTAGCCAATGGAGTTCTGTAGATCTGTCTATCCCTATTAGTAATAAGTGTGACAGTTTGAAAGTATGTCTATGTATGATAAAATAAGTGCATTATGAGACACTATCACTCCTTGAAGGTGAAGAATTACTGTAAGTTTAGTTCCTCTGTGTAATTTTATGATATGCCTTCAGGTTTGATTTCAACTCCAGCCACAAAACTAGCTGGTGCAGAACATCGTGAAACTATTGCCTGTTACACAATAGAGAACCCCATCAAACATGCCACCTTTGCAGACTTTTACATATCAATCAACAACACCATGCTTATTGACGCCCTGAACTCGCAAATAGGGGATGCCAAGAAAAACATCAAGATTGAAGATACAACGGAGCATATTGAGAGCAAAGTCATGCCATCTATTCTATTGATAGACAGCAAATGTATGAGGGTCTTCGCAAAGGATGGCAGGGAGTATATAACAAATATTCCATTCCAAGTGAAGAAAGTATGGCCGATGAAATATGGCGTGCTTCTAGAAAAGGATGCCGCAACATCATTGCACCATTCGGTGTTTCCATCCTCGTTTCATAAGCTAAATGAATCATATAGTAGCACTTTCTCAAAGTCAAAAACAATACCGACGAGTATGAGCGCGAAACTAAGGGCTGAATCCATGTATGGCTATGACCAGGAATGTCCGTTGCCAACTTGCTTCTCATTATCGCACCCTTTGGATGAGGTCACGCCGATTTTAATGAAGTCCGCCGCACAGGGCTTGCAGTATTACAATGACGGGGATCTTCAGATAATCTTTGTTAGCACCGATCCTAGTATAATCCTCATTTATGACTGGAAGCTGGGCACGCATTCGCTGTGGAAGATTCGCAAAGCGATCCGTGACGAATGCTTGGCAATGTGCCCGAATTTGAACTGTTCGGCTGTTTTCAATCAGACTTGTGACTTCGTTGGCAGTCCAATGCAGAGTATTGCGAAGAACGCTACCAGCTGGATCGGAGGAAGTCCGTATCAATCAAAAAGAGGGCCTTCTACACCGAATAGGTCACGACAGAATAGTCCGATGGCCAATATATTCCATCAGCAGGGCTTATCTCCTCATTCGTCTGTTGGACAAGCCACACCCTCCATGATGGCAAACACGACAGTTTCAGTACCACCATCGCTCCCTCTGTACCCAGAAATATGCTTGGACCACATTTGGACTGACGGCCAAATAATCAGAAGAGATCCTTTGGAAAGTCCCACCGACATGAAGACCTTCCTGCATACGGACCTAGTGGGTCACAATTTCATATGTTTCATGGTCAAGGTATCCGGTGTGAATAAGCTGCAAATTATGAGACTACAGAAGTCGCACGGCCACGGACAGTCTACTAAGACGAATTTGATCGTCGGGTCGGTCTCCACGGTGCTCGCGAAAGACGCGGTGGTCTTGGAGCATTTGAAGATGATCGCGTTGATCGACGAATCTGGAAACATCATTCTGCAGTCCGGGAACAATGTCGTCGGCAAGGTGCGATTGTTATTTCGCCTTTACTTTAAGAATAGCCCAAATTTTAGTAATCCGTGTTCACAATACTGGATTCTTGTCACCTTATCAGTTTTGTCGATCAGGGATGCAAATTTATCCTCATTTAATTTGAAACATGTGAAACGCATGTAAAAAACCAATAAAGACAGCACGACGTGTATGGGTGTATATGTGTGTTCGTCACCGTGTAGGTGCACGTGGGCGGCGTGCTGGCGCGGCTGATCGACTCGCCGTACACGCGACGCTCGTTCGCGGGCGGGTTCCCGCGCCGCAGCAGCCTGCTGCCGCGCTGCGACGCGGCGCCGCTAGACGACCCCGCGCTGCACCTGCTGTCCCCCGTGCCGCACGCCTCGCGGCCGCCGCCGCGCGCCGACCCCCCCAGCCTGGGTATCTATTTTTGTTTATTTGTTTATTAATGCTCTGGCTGTCATGAATATGAATCCTTTGGCGTCCAAACGTTTGTCATGTTTCTCTTACAACCGTAAGAGGCCCGAGGCCGAATACGTACTTTACATTATCCTTACTTCCAGGTCTCCGCGGTCTGTGCGACGCTACCGGCAGTCGAATGACGCTGTCGTTCGAGGCTGGTCAACTATATCGCATAGAGCTACCGACGGTCACGTGCTCGGCTCTCGTGAACAGGTGCTGCGCTGCCCTGGGCGCCACCGTGCCCAAGGATGTTACCATGCAGGTACAAACAGATTCCAATTAACATGAGTAATTTTATTGTGATAGCGATGCAATTTCTGTGAATAACGAAAATATAATGTTACGTTCATTACAAAATAAGACACTTCAATTAAAATGCAACTCAATTTAGTGCCAATATATGTCTCCTTTTGTTTCAAGGTTATAATAAAATGGTACGGCGTGCGAAACGCGCCCGGCACGCAGGACCTGTCTCCGGGGCAAGAGTGGTCGATGTTCTCGAACCTTCTCTTCTCGCTGCTCGGCTACGATCTGGAGAAACTGAACAGGGGCTCCGACGAAGAGCACGGTGAAGTGGTACCCAAGAAACAGAGGACGTCCAGCGACGGGACACAAGACGATTGGGAGTACTTGCTCAACTCCAAGTTGCACAAAACCATCGGCAAGACGCTCGCGGACATGTTGCACATGAGCCCGGTGTATCCGGAACCGAAGACGTCCAAGACGGGGAGACCCGTTCATACTACGTACACCGAGAGGCCGGTCCAACTCAACACTAATTCCCTGCTATTTCCCTACACGCTACAAGTGTTTTACTCCTTCCACTTAGTGTACGAGGATATTAAACTGAACACGCTCCTGCATACAGACTTGAAGCCGCTGTCGGCGTTCCTGTACCAGGTGGCCAAGGATCTGTGCCTGGAGAAGTACATCGACCATTACTGGCTGGACTTCCCCGCGGAGTACACGTTGCGCTCTGACGATGGAAGCTCTCCAGTAATGGAGAGCGTTTTCAAGAAGTTGATCCAGCCGAACTATTTCTCTACGGAGCCGCCCAGTATATTTAGTTACATGAACTCCTTGTTGATGGATGTGGACGCGGGACTCTATCCGTATCTACCCGATGTGAACACCATGTCGAGAGATATCATCGAGGTGGGCATCTCTTCTGATTTCTGTTCATGTTCCGTAGGTTGTCAAAATTATATTGTCTATTGTCTGTTGTGCTAAAAACTACGTCTGTTGGCAATAAATAGAATGAAATGGTATCATGTAACGTTTAGTGTGATCCTTCACCACGCAGTTTTTTTTAAATATGGCACCTGCAGTGCGCTGTTAGTTTCATTTTACACCGATATATGTCAAATGTATTGTTGTAGATATTGTCGACGGCCGGGTTCGGTGCGAGCGCCGGCGTGCACACGCTCAGCGGCCACGACTCGCTCGCGTCAAGCACGCCGCGCGCCCGCGCCGACGGCGCCGCCAGCGACGACGCGCGCGCCGCGCACGCCGTGCTGCTCGCCTGCGAGAGAGGTATATCCAGAGGATAGACACTGACTGCTAAGTCGGAGCTCGTGGGTTCGAATTCCACCCAGGACAGACATATGTGTAATGAGTACATTCGTTTGTTCTGCTCCTGGGTGTAATTGAAATATCAAATAGTAATGGATAATATTATTGCAATAAACGATGATGCAAAGTAGATACCATGGAGTGCATAGACGAGCGACGGTCGATGTCGGCGAGGTGCAGTGTCGCTCGGGCGGTGGCCCTCTGTCAACGTGTACGTGTGCGTGCAGGCGTGACGACGCGCGCACTGCAGCGGCTGCCGGCGGCGCTGGCGCTGGCGCTGGCGGGCGTGTGCGCGCGCGCTCGGGCCGGCGCGCCCGCCAGCTGGCCGCGCGGTGCGCTGGAGCTGGCGGCGCGCCCCGACTTGGCGCTGCAGGCGGACGTCGCGCGCACCGTACGCACCACCTCCGAGTACATGGAGAGTCAGTATCCACTGCTATTTTCTGTTGTATCAAATAGGATGTTTATCTATATGTATTTATTTATATAATTATTATGTTTTGTCTTCCAGCGCTAGCACTGGAAGTGTTAGAGAAGGAGACCGTATTCACCTTGGAGAATAAGAACATAGCGGAGCCCATGAAGAAGTGCGATGACGCCGAGCACAACACGGGTATGGAGCACCTCAAGACTAAACTCCTGAAACTGCTGTATCCGAGAGATCATAGGTCAGTATGGAGAAAGCTCCGTATATTTGCCGCGAATACAGAACTCACAAATACGAGACGGTATGATAACATAGGGGATACGTGTTAGTTGATATGTTTAAATATAATAAATTTATTGAGAAATTAGCAATTAAAATCAATTGTTATTGCCAGCTTTAAGGAAGTCATGATTCACATTTCAAAATAAGGCTTCGTTCAATAGATTGACCAATCATCACACAGTTCATTTGAAACACTGACAGCGGACCTTGAAAATGATCTTTAGGAATGGTGGGAGTGAGGTTTGCTTAAATAAAAATATGAGTGCTTATCGAGTACTTGTGATTTCATTTAACCTGCATTGTCCCTAATTGCAGAATGACAGAGGTGTTCAACTTACTGCAGTCATCGATACCGGTTACAATCAACTTGACCCAGCGGCCGGAAGTGTCGGACCACGATTTCATCGAAGAACAGGAGAAGCATTTGTACGCCATCAGCACCAGGACGATGGCTCTGCCCGTCGCGAGGTAAACTATTCCAGAATCCTTAACGCTCAGGTGGCTGGGTTGTTACAATCCTTTATCCTATCAGCCTTCGAGCGCACTCTACCGAGTGGACCAGTGAATCGGCGGAGACAAATAAAATAGGGATAGATAAATAGAGATAGATAGATAGATAGATAAGAGATAAAACAGACATCAAATAAAAATAAAAATGAAAGGCTCATGACTGTCTACCGCTAGCTGTTGTTCAGGCTCGTTTCACACTCGTGTCGTACCCAGGGGCATGGTGACTCTCCGGACGCTGCCCTGTTCTCCGACGGAGCCCCTGACGCTGCCCAAGCTGTGCGTGTCGGGCCGCGGCCCCCCGCCCCGCTGCAACACCATCACGCTGGGCGGCGGGGACACCTCGCCCCACTGCTTGCTGTGGCCGACGTTCCACAACGGAGTGGCCGCTGGGCTCGCGCTGGTGCCCGTGACCGGCTCCAGCATAGATTCCAGCTGGATTTTCTATAATAAACCCAAGGTGAAGTGATTTGTTACGAATGAATGAAATGGAATTATCCAAGTTCAATTATCAGATACAAGACCAGTCTCATAAGGCTATTTATTCTCATTCTGGCCCACTGTGGCTTAACTAACTTTACTCATAATAAAACACTATGGATAACTATAAGATGTACAGGTCTCCTCGTAAGTTTTTCCACTTTTCCTTCACTGTTACAGCAATTGACATTCAATGTTGCAAGGGAAAAGAGAAACATATTCTATATTTGTCTGAGGTAATTTCAATAGGTAAAAATTAATATCCAAAAGGTAAGGTATCTCAGTAAGATTTCCCCCGTAACCGACACAAAAATATATTTTTTTATTACAGGGTACACAAGACATGTCAACCGAACATGCCGGCTTCCTCCTGGCCCTGGGTCTGAACGGACATCTGAAGGACATGCCCTACATGAACATCTACGACTACTTGGTGAAGTGCAACGAGATGATAAGCGTGGGCTTGTTGCTGGGACTCGCTGCCACCTATAGAGGTGAGATGACTGGGGAGAAATTAGATTGGTGTGCTGTTTAATGATTAATGATTACATATGTTTCTGTACCGTAAACGTTTGTAAAACCGTTGTGTTCAAATAAAATATACATGACAGCGACATAAAAATGATATGTGGGGATTATAATGTTGATATTTCATCAAATGAACAGGTACAATGGACGTCCAAGCGACGAAAGTGATGAGCATACACCTGGAACCGCTGCTGCCGCCCACGTCGATCGAGCTGGACATCCAGCAGAACATCCTGGCGGCCTCGCTGCTGGCGCTCGGCTTGCTGTACCAGGGCACCGGGCACGCGCACTACGCGCAAGTGCTGTTGAATGAAATCGGTGAGTTCCGTACCGCACTCGTGGAATACTATGTTTAGTAAATTATGAAATGTAGATGAACGTTCTTCCGTCCGTTGGACTGCTGTCAGGCGCGCCGGCGGGAGGCGAGCCGGAGAGCTGCGTGGAGCGCGAGGGCTACGCGCTGGCGGCAGGGCTGGCGCTGGGGCTGGTGTGCGTGCGCGGGGCGCAGGCGCCGCTGGCGGCCGCGCTGGCGCCGCGCCTGCGCACCTACATGCTGGGCTCGCGCCGTCGCTCGCCGAACGGTGCGTCGCACGCTCTCCCCCCTCCCCTCGCGGGGCCCTCATTTACATATAATACGCGGCGAAGTGGTATATTTTGATAAGTGGATCCTATTTGTGGAACGAATAGGGAAATTTAAGAAAAACGTAGCGCTATATCAAAATAACATTTAACACTCTCTTCACTTGGCCGATACATAATTATGTATTTATTATTATAATTATAATTATTAATATTATATTCATTATATGTTCATAGCTGTGACAGACAGATATTAAGGTTGTCACTTAAACTTAACGATGTTGGTATATTGACAGAAGATGTAAATATATTGCGGAGGGACTTTTGAAT
This sequence comes from Agara michaeli, assembly GCA_018245675.1. Taxonomy (NCBI): domain Eukaryota; kingdom Metazoa; phylum Arthropoda; class Insecta; order Lepidoptera; family Hesperiidae; genus Agara; species Agara michaeli. The sequence continues at coordinate 1,868 of DWDX01001607.1, read as the reverse complement.
ATTTTAGGAATGAATGCTCACTGAGAATGAAAAATAACAAGGTTCAAATAAGGAAATTCTCACAAGTAATACATATTTCATTCATAGTTTTCGAAAGCTTTAAAAATCATCCATTCATTCGGCTGACCGAATGACAAATCAGTGTGTGGTTTTAATGTTAAAAGAGATACAATTATGTAATCCATTGACAGGTTCCCAAAAGGACAAATACAAGCAGGGCTCGTTCCCAATCCGCGAGGGTGCTACGGTGAACCTCGACGTGACCTCTCCCGGGGCCACCGTGGCCTTGGGCCTCATCTACATGCAGTCCAATAGCCCAGCGCTGGCCGAGTGGCTGGAGCCGCCGAGCACCGCGTACCTGCTGGACTTCGTGAGGCCGGATCTGTTGATGCTAAGGGTTATAGCGAGAGGTTGGTGTTTTCGGATTTGGAGAGACGGTAGAACATGTATCCGGATCGCCCGGGAAAGTACCGCCACGCCTATTTCGGCAGCGCACGCGTGAATGTCGGTCCACATGTATACTAGAGGCGACCATCTTCGTGTCCCACCTCTGATAGAATGGATACTAACGTATACCAACTGCACTGTCAGATTACCACACCGCAGACTGCTAATTTTTTATTCAGATACTGGTATGAATGTTAGTATTATCGCGACATTGGCAGGTCTGGTGCTGTGGGACAGTATCGAAGCGAGCGAGGAGTGGATCGAAAGCCAGGTGCCCGCCACCATAAAGCCTTATTGTTTCGTCAAACCAACGGAAGACAACATTGACTATGAGGCGATGAAGTAAGTTTTATTTTGCTGGAACAAACTTCCCCGTCCCAAAGTTATAATGTGACTGCTCTCTTGGTCTGGCAGTTAGAGACTGCCTGCCAAACCGGAGGTCGTGGATTCGAATGTCGTCTGTTTGTGACCCTTTGATGAATATCCTTTGTTACTTTGGGGTCGTTTAAGTATTACGTAAGATGAATTTTAGTGATTTTAACCCCCCCCCCTTGTCGGCAAAAGTCAGCAAAACTCTAACCCCTCGCCATCAAAAATAAGCAAAGATAAGACCCCCCCCCCCCCTTCGGTGCTTACGTAATACTTGAACGATCCCTTTCTTACGTGCTGAATGACTTCTTACTTTCCAGCCAAGCTTATTGCAACATAATAGCGGGCGCGAGCTTCGCCCTCGGGCTGCGGTTCGCGGGGTCGGGGGACGAGGACGCGCGCGACGCGGTGATGCACTTCGCCAACCTGTTCCTGAGCGTGGGCGGCAAGGGAGTCGCCGATCTCACCGGCGGCTCCACGCTGGAGGCCTGTCTGTGCGTCTGTCTGTTGGCTGCGGGAATGGTGAGGCGGCATTTGTGAGCCCACATCGTCCGCGTCTCGAGCTATTGTTTTCGAAAGTCGTGTTAGCTAGCGAAATTTAAATGGTTTCATATGTTTACTGTCGACGAATTTGTCGTTACTTTTTACGTACTTCAAGTATATTTGTTGGCTAATTTACTTATCGCGATGTCAGTGTTACATAATCATCCTTCCGTCTCTGTTCTTGAATAGTAATATACTCATAATAATTTAAAAAAAAATGTAATATTAATAGAATATCTCGGACCGCTCCTGCGGTTGCTGAGGTCGCATGCCCGTAAAGCCTTAGTAGCGAGACTGTTGCGAATATGCGTGAGACTCAAAATAGGTTGTATTGTTTCTTATAAATCAGTGAATGCATCGCGTGTGCGCAGGTAATGGCGGGGCGCGGCGACGTGACGGTGCTGCGCGCGTGCCGGCGGCTGCGCGCGCGCGTGCCCGCCCCCCCGCGCGCCGCGCCCGCGCCGCCCGCCGCCCTCACGCACGGCGCGCAGGTATACGCACACACTCAA
>DWDX01001606.1:0-17951 GCA_018245675.1 Agara michaeli | reverse complement strand
ACTCATGACCACAGATCCGACATATATATAAATATAATTATGTATTCAAGAACTTATAATTGTAGTTAGTTAATAATGAGCACGTGCTAGAAGGCCGCTACTAGAATGTCCCTGCTACGTGGCTCACACTATGTGGAAAAATCACAACTTTGGTGCAAAGTAGAGAGGTTTTCCACAATACTGTTTTACTTAGCGGCGTCATCTTGACTGAGTCGGGGAGGTAAGCGCGTCTGAAGCATGTATTGTTTGCTATAAGTCACGTTGCTTGAAAATATATGTATACATATACATACCCTGTAATGTAGCACACTTATATAATTTTATAAGCCGGATTACAAGAAGCGTGATAATTTCGCGCACTGATTGGTTGATTGAACTCACTCAGGTGATAAATACTTTTTTAAATCAACATACAATCAGATATTACGTTCCAAATGAACTTTGATATTTGAAAAAAATCTAGCTTATTTTGCATTTAGTTTATTTATCTTACAAATACGCAAAATATCATATACATATACAGATTATGGCGTAATTAATAGGTAATCGTTTATCTGCTCATGAAAGTCACCGTGACTGATCAGAAAATTAAAATTTGTCTAGCGTAAGTCGCACGGTTTTGAATCTTTACATTTACACGATATTTGCGACATGTAGGCAAACGATTATTTGTTATTTATTCCATATATATGTATGTACAATATATCACTCAGAGAATTGAACTGCACCATTCATTATCTTGTAATGTTGGGAGCAACACTCACAAAAAGTACTTTACGGATTGCTGTAGAGTATAATTCAATATCTCCTATTAATAACATTAAAATACGACAGTCAGAGATTAATTAATAACTCGGCGAGTTCGCTAAGCGACCGCTGACCTACATCGCGGTAAAGCAGATATTTTGTTACTTGGAGACGAGATAATAATTTCAAGAAAATTCATACAATATCACCGCACTCATCGATGTCACACGATAAAATTGTCACGATAAAACAATTCCCATTTTATTGTCAAGATCTCACTGTCATGAGAAAAAAATTAAAATGTCCTTATAAAATATTAAAGGCTTCCGATTTCACCAAAAAACGTGCAGAAAATTACTTTTTTTATGATAAAAAAATGGATATTAATTTTAAAAAAAGTACTTTAAGCCGTTGCTTCCGAATTATACAATAAGATAAGAGCCGATAAGCCGTACATACGAGTAAGTAAGTAACAAGCTTTTGAAGGAGCGCCAAGCAACAGCTCACTCAGCCAGAATGCACCATAAATATAGAAATATAGAGATATTCATGTATTTGTAGTCACTTTGTCTCAGATTCATTAGTCGATCTTAGCTTTTAATATTTAAGTAATATTATAAAGGATTGGTATTTTCCTTGTGCCAATTTTTGTACATTTAACTTAATCGAATAAAATTTATAAAATATAAAAAGCGATGAAATGTTTACGAATAAACAGGAAAATCATTACAATTATTTAAATACAGAAAACGCAGCAACCTCGTGCAACATATGGTGTACTGACCGGGCGACCTTTAATCCGCATATGGCGATCTCATCAACAACCCTACAGAATGAGGGCACGGCGAGATCTCGAAGATCATATATTTTATACGATAAGATATTAGCTATCTTTGAAAGATTTGATATGTCCAACAACTTTAATGTATTCGGTACAGTCAACGGTTGCTACGCTGTCTAGCAGTGTTCCACAATAAATAAAACACACCGCAAAATGTCCAAATATGCAGCAACAACTAGTCCAAATATGTGCCAATGCTATTGTTTGTCATTATCGACAAAAATATTTTAGTCTCTATTAGTCAACACAGTTGTTGTTATAACAACCAACATTGAATAAAAACCTATATCAATAAAGGATATACAATTACACACACATGCTTTGTGAATTTTATTTCATTTCATATTTAGATAAGCTAGATTGATTTCTTAAGCCTAATGGTATCTATTTCTTATCATATGTATAATCTCATTCTTAATCGTAATTCATGACAATTTTTCGAATACATTATTCATTAAATAATCCCAAATCCATATCAACGAGCAAAATTAAACAGAGCAAATATACTTTTTTAGACGATTATCTTTTTAAATTCACTACATTTAATTTAATATTTCATAATGTGATCTACATTCACATAAAAAGCTATGACGAAAACGTTAAAATATATTCATTCGAGATTTCATAGAATTTATTAAGCAATACACCAGTTCTCTAATATACATTTCAATATCTTTTTGTAAACCTTAAACAGTAAAACATATTTTTACAGTAAACATTTCTTAAAAGTTAAACCCATCTAGAGTAGTTTTGTTTGTACATGAACTTTGGTTTTACATTTGGCTACATAATGCACTGAAAGTCACGAATGTAAGGAACCTACGTGATTTAATAATAATATAAGTATGGGTTAAATTCACACACAGACTTCTCATATCAAATTAGGCGGTGCCTGTGTTGTGGTAATCAGATAGCTCATAAACTATGTACATATATAAATACATACTTATATAGTTAATTTATACCCAGATACACAACAAAGAAATAATAATTATCCTGGATGGGATGGATGCGATGCCACAAATCCCGGCTTAAAGTTCCGGTTCACTAAACATTAAACTAACCGGCCACATATTAAATCACTCATTACTATGTACAAGAACAAAAATATGACAAGGTCCTATTTTTTAACAAAGTACAATATACCATACAACAAGTCTTTCGTTTGTAATAGTGACTCACCCGACAAACAAGAGGTCAGGTCAAGTACGAAGAATTGTTTGGTCGTGAATAAATGGCACAAATAAACATGCACTTTCTTTGTGCTTTTATCCAAAACCGAAATCCTTACAAAAACATTTAAGATTTTATATCGGTCAGTACACTTTAATCTAGGTACGTTTGTTGTAATTATATCGCATTGCAGTTGCTAGGAATTCCTAACTGTTCTAATTTATAACAAAGCCGGTGACCATTCGATACAAGTTAACCACCATACTTACCTATATGTGATTTGTTTGCTAATTACCCACCTATAATAAAATTTTCATAAAACAATTTTCATTTAAGCAACACATGATAATTATTTTGATTGAATATATATCGATGTTTTTTTCTTATTCTATCATGAATATCAAATTAATGTCCAAAGCAATACTTATGCAAGTATATTTTTTGTGGTTAATAATGACGATAAATAGACTGGATAGGTACATTTAGTTTTCCGTCCCAATCAAAAAATTACATAAATATATCAGCCAATCATCTAAGTCGAATATGACCTTTCGGTCATATTCACAAATCATATTATGGTATTCCATATGATTCGCGAAATTACCTAATGCATAAATCTGATCTCATCGAAACACAGTACAGTAGTAGTCACAGAAACAATTGATCCACGTGGTCATCTATTTTGATAATGCACTTTATTTAAACAAAGGCCTTTATTCATTTGACGGCTAATATTTTGGTTTTGTAATCTTTATACGCGATGCGTTTTCTCGATTCCCGCTATTTTAGTTGTCAGTGAGCGAGCGACGGCGCGCGCGGTCGAACGCGAGCTCGCGATCATTAGTTCCGTTTTACGCAAACTTCGTCTACCAGTGTTGTTTTTTATTACTGTTCTTAAAATTATTAAATTGTTTTAACACAAACTTAAGCAGACAAGGTATTTAAAATAACTGTATTATTTTTTATATTCAATATTAGTGTTTTTATTTATTAATTGCAAAATTTATTCTTGGCGCGAGGTCTTTGATACTATGTTGTTTTAAACAAAGAATGCTTATCAGCGAAAACATGTTTTAAAAGAAACACATAGTAATAATTACAAATAATATATATGTACTTAATGATAAATTATAAGATATTATTATAATGATTCAATAGGTATATTGAATAACGAAAATAAGTTGATATCAACTATCGCTGACATGTATTGAAAATGAGTAACACGTGATAACATTTGACTCCTCTGTACATACATACGAGTACAGCTGCAATACAAAAGTTACAATTCATTGAACAGAGTGCAATGTGTTCGACGGTAGCTGAGTCAATGCCTCGCTTAAAAAACAATTTATGATTTGGTTGTAAAACTGTTTTAACTCATGACCAAATAATTCGCGATTACCCTCAAGCGAAAATTTAACACTGTACATAAAAGTACTTTTAGCATTAACCACGCCTTTTGTTCCACAATTAGGTACCACAATTTTTGGTTCAATAAAGTGTAAATAAATCTCTTGACATACATAAATAGTATCAGTGGATTATCACCAAACACTATATTATGATTGTTTATATCGCGCCCGATGTTGTTAAGTAATCAGGACGCGTGAGCTAGGGCAAGCAAAGAGGATGCATTTAGGTCACTTCGCTAAGTAAAGAGCTAATAGGAATATAGACAAAAGCAAGATTAAAGTTATAACGCGTATTTTATATAAATTTCTGGTTTATTCATAGCGGTTCATAACATTCCTTTAAACGTAGATAATTTTGTTCTCCTGCTTACACAATACGCATTGCAAGTATTTAAACATAATCGCAAATAAATGAAATGCTTTCCCCAATATATGAGAGCCCGCCTTATCAATGTACATACATATATTGCAGAGTTCAGCAGTTATCGCTTTAACAAATCCTACGTATTATGTATGTATCATAAATGTGGACGACTGATTGTATTGTACGGCCAATTGCTTGTAGTTACAACTAATTTATATATAACCGTTACAAAACATTTCATTACCAGCCTTTAAGCGTGTAAGCTTTCAGATTTGACTTGGGAATATAGTAATATAAATCCATATAGACATTATAATAGATGATATCACAATGAACTTTTAGTAAGCACATTATAAGGAATATCTGATTTTTAACAGTATTTGCATAGTGCGGTGGGTCGGAAACGAACTACCTCAATTTCCGACCCACCACTAGAATATGTTTTCATTTATGTATGTTATATTAGCATAAAATTGTTTACCTTACAATATTTACGTCACTTTAAAATCTTTGTTACAAGTGTGTATTTAGTAACGTTGAACCGTCGTTGCTTATAATTGAGAGGGCATTTGAATTTTCTCATGTCATGTATTTTCCTTTAACGACCCGAAAATAATATAATAATGAGATAATATAAATAAATACACTAAAAAATTTTGATCTTCAAATCAACACTCTGCAAGAAACGCGAACCATTCGATTTCAATATTAGAATTACTGGCCTTCATATACTTAATATACTTCAATGAAAAAAAAACAAGCCTTCTGGTATTTTAATATTTTCCAATTAAAGGATTCATGCTTCTGCCTTTGTTATAGATTTAATCAAAATTCATTTAGCCTAGTTTGGAGACGTATTTGTACGTCTTGTTAAAAGATACCGGCTAACCGGCGCAACCTGGCACCGACTGGAGCGTGTAAAGAGGCTATTGGCAAATCTTAGACTAAATGTTATCGTACATATTTACCGCGTCTTTCAATGAGGATATGTCCTTGCACATTAGTGTGGCTACCATTTTGTAGACAAAGCTTCGAAAGGTCACGTGCCTGATATCACATCCAGCTGTATCCCATCAACACAGAGAAAACATATCGGCAACGAATGGAATGGAAAGCATATGCTATTTGTACTGCAAAAAAGGAAAAACAATGGAGATTTTGGTTTAAATTAATCAGGAAATGATAGATTGATTAGGTATATTTTAAATTTTAATACAATTAAATCATATTCCATATTTTGGAACAATAAAGTGTAAATAAATATGTAATTAAATAAAATAATCCCTCTTAGCCCATACTCTGCATTGTTGCCTAGTACATAGCTTGCTACTTCATATGAGTATTAAAAATACATTATTGATTAAATGGGGTGTTACCTGGCGCAGTACCAAGCAACATCGACCTTAACGCAAATATGAAAATACGCTATGACTAAAATCGCTAGTACAAATGTGATAGTCTCAATAATAATATGGAAACTCTTTTACTCCATCTAGTTATTAGTCAAATGGCTTGACAATTCATTCTGCACTCGAAAAGATTCCCGTACACATGAGAGACTGGGAAGTGCTCGACAAACCAAACTTCGAACTTTGTGTCTGTATGAAACCCACACAAATCTATCGCATATGTAGGTACATAAAAGTAAAATATTGATATGCTTACCTTTTTTAAATAATAAAAAATAAGATGACCTGTGTTTATTTTTTAAATATTAATATTATAAAGAGGAAAACTTTGTTTGTAATGAATAGGCTCAAAAACTACCGATTTTAAAACTTCTTTCACCATTCGAAAGCTACATTATCCATGACTAGGTAACATAGGCTATATTTTATTTTGGATTTTTACGAATTTCTACCTCCAAAGGGAATTGCGGCGACGGGGGCGGGACGAAGTCTCGGGCAAAAGCTAGATTTTAAAATATGAACTTAACTGTTCTAGAACACTGCACTAGAGAATAAAATGAAAAACTTCTCTTATAGACCCTATGATTTATGCGACGGAGTTGATTGTACAAAGTAGGTATATTAACTTGTGACCTCTTATCACGCAATGAAACTTAATAGGTACGCGTTAGAAATTAACTATCGCATTGACGTTTTTGTATTGACATACTTCTTACGTAATTATTGAAGTATCTCTTAACATACTTCTGTATAAGATAACAATACCAATACCTCGTGCTTATATTATAGATGTGAAATAACTGTCTGTCCGTTAAGTTTCAGATTGGAACCCTAACCTATCCCAAAGTTCATATATTAATATGTAGATAATCTGATTTTTAATGAAAAACATGGGCAATTTTTTTATTGCCTTTCAAAAAAAAATGAATTTACGGACACTTCTAATTTAGACTTAAAAACAAAAAAATTCTAGGAATTAAGCTCTGAAAACGACTGACTATATTCTAAAGTACTAAGTAAAGTTTAAGTATTATTTAAAAAGTACAAATATTAATTTTGTAATTGTTTATTTATACCCAACAAAGCGGAATGGTAATGGCTGGTATGCCTGGGTGGCACTACCAGTCGCAAGATACAAGTACATATTCGTAAATTAGATACACAATTAGCATTTTATTTGTAATTCCTTTGTCATTGTTACCTTCAAACTTCTGAAACAGATTTGACCTATTTTAGCTCAAATCTTTCGAGCTACTGATTTGTTAATAATCCAAACAAGTACAAGGTTCAAGTATCTCAAAATCAGTAGATGCTGGAATACTTTACGATATCATAAAATGATATGTTTGTTAGATACGTATATCGGGTGCGATGTGATGACCGTAAAGTATTTTGTAACGATACAATAAAAGAAATATAAATCCGTGATGAGATTATGAAATCGAAGCGGCAGGCACAACACAATCTAGCCGTTCAATATTTGAGGTAGTTGATAAGTACGTAAGTGTACGTCTCGAAAAATAAAGCCTCTTATCAACAGACCATGTTGGTCGTAGACTACGGTTTATCAACGTTATCAACATTTCGATAGCAACGATCGATCAATTCGATAATTTCGCAACAACTGATGGCATGTTACATCTGAAACACGGCCTGATAGTGATATGTGTTCTTAACATCATGATCACAAAACCAACATGTCACATGTGTCTGATTATTTTAATGACATTCGACAAAACAAAAGCAAATACATATATATTCATGGCTTTTATAAACGGTACCATGAAAGATTTTCTTGGGATTCATAACATCAACCATTTTTCCTTTAAAAGATGTAGTACATTCTATCTACAGAATATGTTAGAATAAATCTTTCAAACTTGACTTAGAATTCTTTGACTGGGAAGATGAATCTGCAAATCAATTCATTTCAAGAAAGAGTGATCAACATTGAAATGTGTTATAAAGAGTGTCATGTATTCATAAATTAAAATAAGAGTTAGTTATATCAAAACTTAACAAACGAATCAATTTATCGAATTAGGGTGGTAGACAATTGTCGATGAAACTGCTTATTTATTTTACGGACATTGTCAATAACATCATTCTATTTTGTTTCAGTTAGCAAACACATGCAAACGACAACCATGATCTGCATCTACAGAAGGTTTTCGCCAAGAAAGAGAGAAGTCTTATTAAACCGCAGATAGGATTACCTTAGCGGACACAACAAATTGAACAAATGAAAAGTTCTGAACTTGCAAATCGTTCCTAAACACCGACACGACAGCGCTTCCAATATTTTCACATTGGCAATAACTTAGTATATGAAATCAAGTGCCTCGCTAGCAAGATATTTACCAAATCATACATAGCGAAGTTATTTAAAAATATTTTTTGAAGATCGATTTGAAATGTGCTCGTATTGAGTGGAGCAAGTCGAGAAGTCCATATCATTTACTGCCTTTAAGTGCCAAAAGTTTTGTGTAAAGAATGTCGCACGGCGGAGTTAAGAGTGCGAAGAATGGTAATGGGGTGCAGGCGGAGTCTTCGAGGGACGGCTCAGAGAGTCCGACACCCCCGCCAGACGGGGGATGGGGATGGATGGTCGTCTTCGCTTCCTTTATGATCCATATAGTCAGTAAGTGCTATATTATGTTTGCTTACACGTTGTTAATATAAAACGTGACAACAATTTTTCACAACATATTTATATTATCCATATTTATAACTCCATGGAACCAGCATTTTATGTTTAACGTTGAGATATTAGTTAGAACTATTTGTCAATTGCTTATTAATCTGTTTTTATTTCATGACTAATAAAATTATCTGCATTCTTCGATCTCGTATTTAAGTCATTTTCAATTATCAAGTAAACATCTAGAAGCACACTCTTCTCACAATAACTCTAAAGTATTGATAAGTTAGCGGTCAACTCTTGTATCGGAGTATTCTAAGTCGTCACAAACGCATAACAATCGACATCAGCGGCATAACTTGCAGCTGGCAGGCTATTAGCGTTAAAAAACGCTTAAACAAATAATTACTAGTCACCCAACCGAGGTCTGACCTCTCCAGATAACATTACTTAGCGTATCCATCGCAACAGAACTGCGAACTGTATAGGCATAATATATTAGCACAGCGATGACTATGCAAAGTGCACGGCATATCGGCCGCTAAAAACGAGGTCATCATTCCTACGCATTTATTAATGGATTTTATGATAAGGTTACCGTAGCATATCAAAGTGAAAAGCTAAAACGCCGCAGTCATTAAGGTCAACTTTTGTACAGGATTCCATAGCATCTGTTCTACAGTGCACAAAATTTATTAACGTGTTATATACAATTATTAATAATTCTCTACGATACGTAAATGTATTTTAAAGAAAATTTTGAATATTGTCTGTAGCGATGAAGGAAAGCTTCATAAAACAACCTGAACACGTTGGGTTCATCCATGATGTTCTCTAAAGAGTATGAATTGTTCAGCACATAGCCAGGCTGATTGATGACTTTAAATATGCCATAATGACTTTAAAGCTTCTCCCTTTGAACACTGATGAATGTGCAATAGAAAAATTTAGATATATACCATAACATATGTAACGCTCCCGTATTGTTAATCCCAGCTTTTGTCATTCGTAGTAACACTGAAACTTTCGTTTAGATAAACTTATTTAGTTTATTAAGTTGTATGTCCGGAAAACAACTATACTGATTTAGCTTCTCACTTTCGTGACTAAAGCTCATGAATGTGTCTCTGTCGCACGGTGACCTACATTTCAAACGTACGAATTTCAAAATGTACGTACATACGTAGTTGTGATGTCTGGTTTACTTTTCGTATACGCGTTGTAGGGACATGTGTAATCTTATTCCTTTTTTAAACAGATGGCAGAGAGAACGTAATGATATACCTTAATCTACAGGGACTTGGAATCTGAGCCTGAACTCTAACGCCTGTCTTATTACTCAAGATAAATCGCGTAACACCAGATCCTACGTTCTGATTTCGTTACAAAATTACTTTATTTACGCGGTAAGGTGATAGAGCTTTCTGAATAATTTTGGTCCAATTATAATGTTCGAGTTAAGATACGCAAAGGCACAAGATCCTTGATAACGCATTAATAATTCGTCTAGAGAATAGAAGCCTATTTTAAATTCGATACAGTAATTTTTGATACAAATACAGTTTATAAGATATTAAAAATGCTCCTAAATAAAAATTAAAATGTTATTTAATTTTTTAACACAATCTTTTGGTTCCGTTTTTTAGCTGTTAAAGTCACACTGAACATGAACACGGAAGACGGTGTCTAGACTTTCATTACCCCTAGTCTAGACACCTTCGTATCTACCGAAATATAAACGTTAAACTTCTATATGTTACGAGTACGTCGCGAAATAAATACTCGAACAGCTTACTTCTGTAATAAGATATTAATTCGCGAAGTGCAGCTACAAAATGCAAACTTGGCTTAATATATATATATGTGGACCAACAGTTTAATTTATTTTGCAGTTCATTGTATAATATGTTGTAAATTTATTACAACGTTGAGTTTACGTTTTCATTTTTATTATGAATAGGGTAATTTGAAGTGTTTTTTATTTTTCGTTTAAATTATTCTGAAAATATAAACCATGCCACATGTGAATCTTACTTCATTTGGATATTTTGGCGCCTAATTCTGGCTACTATGACTTGCAAGTTGCGACCAACGTCAAATAAGCTCAATTACAAACGTTACTTAAATTTCATTTTAGCAATGTCTGCATGCTTTATTATTCGCTACCCGTTTGATTGCATTGTTCGTTATAGGTAATTGATATACTATAAATAAATAATATTTTATTACTATCGCGAGGCAACAGACGATAAGAATATTTATTAACGTACACCTGAGATTGTAAAGCAAACATTCGCATTTGATATAACCAAACAGAAACTACAACAATAGCCCATTTGAGGTAAGGAGAGCCTGTGCTATAGTAACCAGACGCCTGATAAACTATTTACATAAAGGAGTAAATATGCCTAGATATATTATAACTTAAACACAGACAAAGAACAAACACTTTAACTCATCACAGAAATTATTTATCCTAGACTGGAATCCCAACCACAACCCGCGGCTTAGCTGTCGGGATCACTAGCCCCTAAGAAGCTATGAAACGTGTAGCTAATATGCAACTACCAGACCAGTCCCGACGTCACTAATTTCCTTAATTATCATGAAATCTTTTTTGTTTATTATTATTTTTAACACCATATACTATGATAATAATTTTATATTACATGTCATCCCGAAGTAATACTCATATCTGTTTTATGCCGAAGAACTTGAAATAAGAACACTGGATATTTATAAAAACCGTGGCCCTTATTCCAACATCTGTATATTAGCATTTAATGTTACCTTACTTCATGTTTCCAATTCAAATCCTCTAACTTTAAATAGTGTAGTGCATTTTTATAATAAACATGTCACCTGCTATAACAGTGAAAGAAAATATCGTGAGGAAACCTATAAATCTTGGAGTTCTCCATGCACTCTGAAGTATGGGAAGTCGTTCATTTAACCAAAGTAGCAGACCATGGACCTACAGGCCTCATTATTTTAAAACCTTCTAGTTATGGCAGAAGACTCTAACGAAATTTGGGAATAATAATCATTTTAGTGCTAATAACAAATGAATTCCACCCGATTAATTAAATCACATATGACATTATCACTTATATAATCATTGAAATAGTCAGCTATTTAATATTGTTGTAGATTGTAATATAATCTAAAGATAAAAGTACTTATTCTTATTGTATTACATTTAGCCTATCATAACAGGAATCACGGCTTTTATACCAATATGTATTTATTAGCCGCAATTTAAGGCAGTTATGGTTATAAAACTGAACTGTCCATTATTTTTTCTATTTCAAAACGGGGCATTTTCAAAAATAACAGCCATCTTTCGGTTAGTATTTCAATTTTTGATACCCAGATATCCGACGTGGGAGTCTGAGATCCAAACCATTATCTGTCATAGCTTCCAAACTTTGTATGTTATATTTGTTTGCTAACACAGGGGCTTAAGAAGAAAAATGTATAAATAGCATGACATATTTCAAACTATACAATCTACAACCATCCGAAACTGCGATAAATATATTTGTGACATTTGCGCTACGGTGATATGAGATGTCGTATTTATTTTTAAATGGATAGCTGATAAAATAATATACAGATAAACTCAGATTAAACCAGAATTTCGTACTGAACGACTTAACGCATTCTGCTCATTATGTTGCCTTTCTCTCCACTCCACTTTTTATTGTTTCACTGCTGGACCCAAGTCTCATAGTAGAAATAGTGAGAACTTTGTGGGATATTGTCTACCACACTGGTCAAGTGCGGATTGGCAGACTTCACATATCTCAGAAAACATTATACATTTTATAACACACTCTAAGTAGTGCAGGTTTTCTCACGTTTTCTTTAACCGTAATAGCGAGTGAAATTAGAATGTCAAGTTTGAAAACGTCAGTAACTTTGTAAAGTCAGATATATGCCACGATTCGAACCCAGACTCTCAGAGTGGGAGTCTGAAATTCAAAGGTTATCTCAAATTTGCTTTACTTCTGCCGGAGTGTCAGAAATACAAGTTCGTCTTTTATCGGATTCAGTTCAAATGGCAAAAAGAAAAAACCCTTTTGTCACGAGTAGCTATGTATATATATTAGCCGTGAAACATATCCATAAACTCATCATTTATCTGCAAGTGCAAAGATTAATTAGGCTATCAACTCATTACAATTTGTTGAGTAGATATTTAAAATTGATTAAATGTTAATAATTGTGCTTTGTGCCTTTTAGTTCGTTCGTTCGTTATCATCAATCCATTGCCTGCGATGTATCTAAACAAGCGATGTATAAATGTACATTTTAAACTATTCAAACATTAAACATCCGAAAAAACCCTTCACGAATATTCACATACGAAGCTGCTCCAAAAATAGATATAGCACAAATCCCTTTGTGAATGAAAACGAATTTGGACACGCTCCCAAAATCGTCATTTATATTGTTTTCTTTGAAGGGCGAAGCTATTACGGCTTTGTGGTTAGTCATTCTATTCACTAAGGTTGATGTTGTTGATAGGCGAAAACTTTACGCTTAATTGTATTAGCTTTAACTGAAGTTAACGTTAGTATTATTAGGTAAATGACTCACATGCCGACACTACCTCATTGTAACATCCCTGGAACTGACGGTCATTAATCAATCTGAATCTCGCGTGACAGGCAGTTCGCCATTACAACGCTAATAGTCCGGGAGCCGGCGCAAAATGAGATATATCTACGTAGACTTCCATCCCCATTAATATTAAATTTCCCTTGTGGCCTTGTTCTTGCAAACTTTACGTATTATGCAAAATATATTCGTCAAGGTTAGGTTTGACTACAGGTCACCTAAGAGTCATTGTAGTTATCACATGCTTCATACGTTACTTTTTGAAAAAATAGGTTGAGACCAAAAGAACGTCAACTACAGTCAACAATATTTTAGATATTTTATACTTATTATTCCAATATGCTAATCTATACCCTTGTTGATTATAGTCACGCCAAGATGACCCGTGGCACTACGACTAATAACTTCATACTCAATAAGATAATGACTCTTATCGTAGTAAATGAAACCGTTCTGCTTATTATGGAACTGCTGACTATAATTCAATTGTTTTGCTGAGATACAGTTGCCTATTATTGTGGAACGTAATTTTATTTAATATTTTCTCAACTGTTATACGAAGAGTTGGCGTGGCCGTGCGTACATAAATTACGACGAAAGATTAAAAAAAACGATTCTTAATCTTTTAATTGTGAAATTAATCTGTACTCGTTACGTTTTATTGAAAGTAGTGCTGCGACAGAATGTGATATGATGTGAACAATTAAATAAAGGTGCTTGATGTTGGATTTCGGTTAGGTTCGGTGTGTTAGGTTTGGAAGTTTGACACTTGAAATTTTAGATTTACGCCCTTGGTTAATAAAAAAAAACGCATTCTTTGTTTTGCGGAAATTCTGTTAAGCGAAGCCGCGGCAAAAGCTAATATTACATATTGTGCAACAATTATTGCAGCTGAGAATGTACTCAAGCAATTATAATAATTTTTCCGTTGCGCTACCATATCGAACGAGTTTTATGGAACGCATTGTACAATAACAACGTCAGTAATAAAATATATATTGTTTTGCTGCTAAATAGTCAATATATTAATGAATTGTAAATATATACATATTTTAATGTAACCTATCACGTCAACAGATGAGTATTCAAATCGTAATCAAATTTCAAATATCAAATACTTACTTGAAAATTAAACTCTGGCTGATAATACTTTTTTACCGACTTCAAAAAAAGGAGGAGGTTCTCAATTCGTATTCTATTTTTCCGCTATACGCCGCATTAACATATCTTTCGGTTCATTAATATGGATGGCCGTTTGTGATCCATTATGTACCTGCCCCTTGACGAACCCAGAATAATTTAAGGCTGTACTACGACAGAGAGGCCTTATTTAATCAAACGGCCGAAAGGCTTATATGTATTATGTGCTTATGTGTAAAGAACCAATAAATGTGTATTTTAAGCTAATATATCTAGATTATCATATATTTTATGAACCTTTACAGCCAGCCTGTTTTACCTACAATTAATAATATTTGCTATTGTATGTTGTATAATAATTCATGAAAACACAAAATGTAATGAAATTCTAATATTAAATCATAGACACATTGTTGTCTCTGGCGAAAAACTTTAAAGGGCTCTTGAAGGGTAGCCCGCAACACCCTTCAAACACGGGTCAAAACAATACAACATGCTGTAACACAGATATAACGTGCCATACTAGTTCCTACATGCCTTAGGACGTAAATATGTAGTGTAACATAAGTAATATATTTTATAATGAGTCATAAGCATCCGCAAGCCACAGATAATTATTATGTTAACGAGTACTATTGATTGAAACTTATAAGCAAGACTAACAATTATATCGTAGCAGTTTGTTTCGTCTGGAAGAAAATGCTTTTTCAACTTTTATCACAGTCCTTATATGTGCTCGTTTTTTAACCGACCCTTGTTTTAGTACGTCTGATTTGATTGAAGCACTTAGCTGAGTGTGTCAAACTAACTTACTCAATCAAATAGGCAAAAGAGACAGTTCTACCAGACAACTAAACTTATATCCATAGATCATCGGCACTAAGTAACGTCTACATTATTAAACACTCAATGAGTTGTATTAGTCAAATTTATGTTTACACAATCTAATGAAATTATTTATGACTGTAGAGTAATTTTTGGCGTATCGTTATTACGTTATGATATTGTTTCTAGTTAATATGCATAAGTAATACATTATTTATGATAACAAAACAAAACAATGAAGAAAGCTACTCTAGAAAGCTATCCAACGTTTTGGAGGAAATAATAAAGTTATGAAGGATGTCTACCCTTTAAAATCTCCTCGCTCAGCACATGAATAATATGTTACGTATGTATTTAGGTATG
Source organism: Agara michaeli (assembly GCA_018245675.1). Lineage (NCBI taxonomy): Eukaryota > Metazoa > Arthropoda > Insecta > Lepidoptera > Hesperiidae > Agara > Agara michaeli. The sequence goes on along the minus strand of DWDX01001606.1, from coordinate 2,413 downwards.
TCCATAAGTATAGTTAACGCCTAATAGATATATTATGTATTATTCTGTGTATTATGTATTGTCCGTCTGTACCAACATTCATTACGTATGTTTTATTATCTATCAAAATCTGGGTTGATTGGTAGAAAATGTCATGTGGCATAAAGTGCGCCCATTGTTAACAACGATAAATAAAAATTAAATGAAACTCAATTAAATATGGCATTACTGTCAGATTTAATACAAAGATTATTACGAGGACGACACAGACATTGTTATGAATGATGCAAATAACGCTGTCGTCGCACGATTGTTTTTATACATCCACGGTCATGTAAATAGTATTAGCTTATAAATATATACGCAATAAATTATCGTCGTCGTCGTGACTTACATTGACATTGTGACCCGCCGATGACTTCTGCGTGTTATTTATACATTATAATCATAAGAACTCTTACATACTTGTATTTGTATTTATTCGTGAGAATGACGGTAGCTATAGCCTACTGCTTTAGATATCAAGCCCAGCCCGAGAGTCTGGATCTGTAGGACAGGTCGAAAAACAATCGAAAATAACTGACCAGTGGCCTTAAAGCTTCTCATTGTAATATCCCGTGTCCAACAGTGGACAATAAGTGAGTTGAAAAAAACGAGAACGAAAGCACTGGTTAGACTAGATATTAGATTATTATTGCTACAACAAATCTGTTTAATGTTATTGCGTCGCAACTGACAATTAGTTATCTTCGGCAGACAAACTTGGCACAAGTGATATGGCTAAGATTAGATGACATTTATATTTAATTTTATAGCCATTTCTATTTATATAGATGTTTTAATAATATCGTGATACATTGCAGTTTTTTTTAACATTTCTACTTTGAGAGCTATGAACGATTAGCAATGGATAGTTGAAAATATTATATGTACGCAGAAGCTGATAGATCATCTCATCATAAATATTTCATCACATTAGACTTTGAATACGTAGATACTAAAAGAGCTTACAATAATTATTAATGTTACATATTAAATCTTTTTATAATAATTATTTATTTTAAAGTAATGCCTAACTGTACCCGCTTTGACCCGAAATCATAAAAAGCTAATATTTTAAAATATTTGACAAATAAGGCGTGACAGGTTCAAAAGCCTTACGCTAATGCGCTGTAGCAAAGTAACCTATTCAATCTTGGCAGAATTGCTTTTGTGGGTGTTTTTAGCCAATTCTGTTAAAAAACAAGATACCGTTGTTATAGTTTCTAGCTGTATTTGCTATGGGAAAATAACACAATGGATTTGTCACAAGCAATATGAAACATTTTAATACAAGTATTCGCCAAGGCATTAACAGGAGCGGCTCCATGAAACCTTCTGAAACGAATAGCTCTCGCTGTAACTAGAACATACAGGTAATGAGGCTTATCGTTTCTCGCAAAAGGAAAGTTGTTGGCGTCCCCGATCTGCGCATGGCATTGAACAATTTATCATCAAATCCCATTTTTCTATTATGTTCTTCGTAAGGCAAGAACATATTTCTTTTAGTTGATAGACATTAAAGACTCCTCAGTTAATAGTTGAACGTATTATCAAATTTGTATCACTGCGTATCGAATATAAACTCAAATATCCATAGCTAGAGAGATTGGGTATATAATGTGTTCCCCACTTATTATACGTAAACAACATCTTCATTGGTTCTACCAAAATAAATTAAACTTTGTTATAAGTTAACTGAACCCTGAATTTCAAGTATCAGTATTGTATCTGAAAGTTTTAATAAGATACATCCAACGAGCCTTTGCCGCATTTAGGGGCAGTAGACAACATATTGCTGTAACAAATTTTGTAAGTAGACTGATGAAAATTTTTACAGAAGAAACATGTGTAAATTTATTTTGCTCTAAAAGTACTATCGATTATATCTATACTGAGTATTGATTACTTTATGTTACTTACATATATATTATTATTGTAATTATAAATATTAAATATATACCTAAAGTTTCAATATATATTATTTATAATTATTCTATACGTATCTACTCTAAACCAAAGTTTCATAATATGGATTCGGGCAAAATGCCTTTAACACACGTATAACTTTAATTTTTAATCAACGAATAAATAATTTAATATTAAGTTAATTATACGTAGAACTATAACTACGGAATGGATTTATGTCTAATGTAAAACTTTACCTTTTTACATTTACGCAATTATTACGGTACAGTTGTCAGCTTATCGCGCATTGTTCGCACTCTATAACGAACGACGTTCACGTTGGCGAGAAGCTTTAAACTGCTTTCAGATGAAAGCATTAATTAGATAATTCAAGAGAATCCGTTTCATAATAATGTTTCTCTGTATAAAATAAATCTCAATGTTTCAACGTAGGTCACACATTCAATCGTAATATTCTTATTTTAAA
>DWDX01001605.1:0-17961 GCA_018245675.1 Agara michaeli | reverse complement strand
TACACTTTTTTTATTTTCATATTATTATCATTACTATTTTGAACACGCGGGCGAAGCCGGGGTTAACAACTAGTCATTCATAAAAACCAAATTCACGATGGTTCAGCAACATTGATCCGAATGACATTGGGGTGTAATGTATTCAGCTTTACCGTCTCGTCACTCCTGAAAAAATATAAGCATTATAAAAAACAAAATACCTTAATATACCAACCAAACAGATTTAGCAAATTGATAATAAAAAAGCAGTCTCGGCGCATTGGACATTTCAAAAGAATACTTTCATTCTTTTATACATATGTTAATACTATGTCATTCCAAAATTGTCTAATTTTTAAGGTCACTTATAATCAGGTGGTATAGACTTTTTCTAGACATGCATAATCTTAGGACACATCTATGATTCCCATACGATAGTACATATAATAGTAAATAAATAAATGGTAAGCCGTTTTTTCTTTCCTATTATAGGAAAATCGTTAACGAATAAAACGAAAACGAAACTGCAATATTGAAAGTTGTAATGTGGACCATGCATTCAGCGACACAGTCCCAAGACCGTTATTCTCCACTCATTGCCGATATAAACTCATTAAGCCACATAACCGGCCAATCGAGCTTTCCAATCATGAAATTAAAATTACGTCCCCTTTATTGCCAGCCGTTACGAGCTGCGAAAAAAGGGGGTATAAATAAAAAAGGGGGTATAAATAACACACCTTCAGATGCACGCGAAGTGAACCCCGGGATATGCGCTGTCGTAAATTATACGCTTATAGCCTCGCGAGCGATCAATACCATTCATTAAGGAAAAATGTATCCTCTAAAGGATTTTCGTATCGATCGTTTGCGGTTTAAACTGTTTCGAAGATACACGGCCATAAATTATGGCAGCTAAGTCGTGTCTCACCCGTTACTTCAAATTTTATACAACGGCAGGTATCGAATGAACACACGGTGTTTTCAGTTAGTAGAGTTCTGCTTACGATATTTATTTGAAAAAAAATGGAAACAAATATGAATAGACCTAACCTATAGGTACCTATGCAATACCTTGGTGTAAAAAATGATTAAATGTGAATACACATATATGTAGATATTTATCCAAAGTTGTAAGAAACATTTGCTATTATATTATGTAGTTTCAAGAGATCTACCTACTTCTAGTCATTCGTAGGTAAACCTATATTGTTACTTATACAGTCTCATCATCAAGTGAATATATTTCTTTTCGCTTATTTCTTCGCTCCACAGGCGAAGTAGTCAAATACGTTTACACCTACCTATAACTCATTCTCGTAGAACGGAACTGTAGCTGTAGCGGCAGATGTGGGGTGTTGGGCACATTTTAGAAGGAGGGTCCGGGCCGATCGATGGAGCTCTCGCTACGGCCCCGGCGTTCTGAATTTAGAATAAAAATTCATCATCATTTGTAACCAATTATTTTACAGTAAAAATATACTGCACTGGATCAATACAATTCTTCTCACGATACCTACTCGTATGTCACACTATCAAATATATTCAATATATTAAAGTAGCAGAGCCAAATAGGTACTACAATCTCTATTATTCGAATTATTTTAAACGAACACCTAAGAATCGTAAACACTTTAACGTTAGATAGTTAATACGTACGTATAGGATAACGATTTTTAATTTATCCGAAATCAATTTTTACGTATATTGAAAGTCAGCCTTTCTTTTTAACAACATAATGTATCGTAGTTACATACACGATTTCGGAGGTCGTTGGCACGGCGGGATTGCAAAGACCTTTTCAAAACCTGCAATTGTACCAATTAACTTGAACAGTTGAAAGTGAAACTCACCAAACCGGGCGGCGGCAGCACGGTACTTTTTTTTTGGTAGATTTACATATTTATTGGGGCACATTTTATGGAGGCACCAGAAAAAAGCTCCGCTCGTTTAATGGAAAAAAAGGGTGGCTCCATGTATATTTATTCTGCCGCATCCTTTTTACGTGCAAAAGGACGACGCTCTGTATTTTTTCGGTAGATACCAACGTGGCACATTTGGCGACGCACTTTGAATAAAAATATCGGATCGTAAATTCTACGTCCGACGGATCCGAGCGCATGTGTTGGAAGAAAATATTAAAATCGTATCGAAATAGGGTTTTATGTAGTCACGTATGAACCGCGAATTGAGTTATGAATACACATTTTATGTCGCGTAGAGAGCTTCTTTACTTCTACAGGTACACTTGAGTCTTATTCTGAAATCAGTGTTACTTCTATTCACGATTAGATATATAACTTATTCCTTTTATAAATGATTTTCTTTACTCAATGTTAGTACAATTTAACGCTTTCCGCTACTAAAATAACACGTTTCAACACGGCTTTAACTATTTATTCTGCTATTTGTATGCCAGTAGTATCCGCATATAGTAAATTAAATGTAATAAATTAAATATCACGACCCGCCACGAAAACCAGAAGGTCCCGGCCAATCTCAAACAACCCTTCGTAAATTAATACCTACGCAGTGTAATAAATTATCCACTCACGTTACGATCAGCACCTTAATCTGTTCCATCGGGAATTATAATTCTCAATACTGAGACTCGTTAATATATTTTGTCTCAACCTTTATTATGAAAATTATTTACTTGTAATTTACGACAGTGCTGAAGAAATATCGGTTTACTTCGCCATAATTTATGAAACGCATGTGTGATATGAGTTGAGTTTTATTATTTTACAGCCTGGGTGGGCTGAAAGCTCCGAACGACACGCCGATCATATAAATGACAGATCTCGTTTGCAAGTTGCCATTGAGTCATCTGTTTATAATATTTGATACACCTATAGGTCTTACTTCTATTGAACTATTGCACGAAATCGCCTACAGTTAGCTAGAGATGTCGTAAGTAAGATATTTTCTTCTTTAGAAATAAGTTTATATACGTTCATTGTTCAAGATACCGACAACGTTAGTTTACATTTATCGAATCATACGCACGGAATGATCATAAAAATTATTATTACCTAATAATTGTGACTAAAAGGCTTTCAAAAACTTTTACTATAAGACAAATAGCTATAAGATACAATAAGTACTTGAATAAAGTAAACTTATATTGTATACTTATATCATTATATATTATCATACTTACACTCATACTATGTTTATTCTAGTTAATACTGTCCTTTACCGTTAATATGAAACATTTACACCGCCATATACCTACGTCATCCTAGGAATGCACCAGTAAATCATCAGGGTCCTAAACCTTTACTGCTGCACCTGAGTGATGCCGCCGTAGGGATGTCCAAATATCGCGACACTATCGATTCACCTATAAAACTTTGAAGTTATTTAAATTTCTATATTAAACATTAGATATGTTTTTTGGTGTATCTAGGTATCTCATAAGCCTAATAATAAAAGCAATTGCACTATTAATTATAGTAATTACAGGGTCTGCATAACACCTATACAAATTGTACCAAATATTCTCCAAAGATTAAGTTATACAAGTATCTGAGGATGAACCTCATAAACATCACATACTTTTCAAATAATACACTTCGCAATCTACTAGTAAAATAATACCTTGATATATTTCATTACGTTACTAAAATCAATTAATACCTGTCATAGTTGAACACGAAGCATCAAATGTTTAATATCGGTAGCTAAATATTTTTTAATCATAACCCATCTCTAGTCACAAGCGGCCATGCGGCTATATTGTGTGTCGTAAACTTGTAATTTTGTTGTAACTAAATCCACAGGCCTCCATCCAACACGCAGTTTTATCTAAAATGATTTTAAAGTGCTAAGATGTCTCATATCTCTGGCATTACGGAGCGAGACTCTCTATCGCGTGAGCAAGGACAGGGCTTTCCAAACAGATATATGGCCCTGATTTGTAAGCCATCTACTGTCATAAAAATGTCTGGGCGATCGTCTCTTCAATTTATTGTTGTTATGGTATAGCGGGCTCACCATAACCATAATTGCTTCTTACAATCATGTCAATTTTTATAAATCTGCTAGTTAATAAATTAAACATTTGAATTAATTGTATAACGCACACGATACTTGAGCAAATATAATAATTGATCTTAACGCTTGGCACCGGCCTAACATTGATGACGGACGTAGAGCTGTAATCTTAAAATTTATACGTATATAGGTAGGTACATATGATATATAAGCAGGTATCTACCTATATTTATCTGACCACATTACTTGTCCAACCACTTAGGTAGATTAAAAATAACAAAAGAGCACTGTTCTTCATTAATCAGCCGATTAGATATTCTGATTATTTATGAGGAGTCGAAAACGTACGGAATTTAATTTCATTAGGGAATTTTACTGGTTCCATGTTGTCACCCGCTGCGCTGGAGCAAGCAAAGCGACGTATTTCATTCAGCTGTCAAGCGCCGACCAATCGTAATCGAGAACCAACCACGCGTTCCGACTTTAAAAATGGTGGAGATAATTTCATTGTATATTATAATGTGACAGGTCGTTATTTTGAATTTTTATCGGTTCGTGTTTTCAATATTTTGTCTAGATGCTGTCTTTGTTGAGATTCCGTTTGCTTATTCGGAATTCAGTTTTTTCGGAAATTTATGATTTAAAACGTGTTACTTTAACTAGGTATATTTTTTTACTTCATTTTCACTGTCACATACTTATACCTACATATGTACAGCTATCGCCGCAGGTATGTACATGATCGTAAAGATTGCCGTTCTATATATTTTCCGGGCAAAGTCAACTACTAAAAAGTTCCATAAAACAACAATTTCAAACGGGCCATTTCGCACGGGAAAAACAGCATCCAGGGGGTGGATCTCCTCGTAGCGGGTGGGGGTCCAAAGTGAAGCTTGGTTTTATGCCGTAGAATTACGACTTAGACGTTTCAAACAATAACTCTCCCCATAAATACGGACCCGATTTCTTCACGCGTCATAGCGCCGGGTTCCTCTCCGGCCCGCCCGAATTTGGCTACAGATACGTAATGAAAAAAATGTCTACGTTCTTGATTGATTTTGATTGTGCTTTAGTAAGTAGTTAATTTTAAGGTGTACATTTTTAATACACTTTCGTGTGAACTCCAATAAAGTGGTTGTCTGCTACTTAACTTCCAATATTCATTTAATCGTCTGTTATGGTTAGTAAATAGTTTCGGTATACTTTATCTATTTCAATAACTTAGCTAATTCAAACAATATTTCAAAGTTTATAAATTACTGGTAAAAACAAATGTAAATTAAGAAAACTAGAAGAGGCATGTGGATTCAGATTTATTGACACACATAACATATAAACGCATAACCACTACCTACCTAGGTGAATAAATAGATGAAGAAATTGGATTTGGTCCAAAGACCAACCCGGTGACTCCAATATATAAGTATAAGTATATAAGTATATAGTAAGTACCTAAATATTTTTTGGATAACGTGTCACATATCTACTATATACAAATTCCAAAGTTCACTGGCATTCGCGGACCGTTCTAATCTAGAAAACGTAATAAAACTCCCCCTAATAAAAGTGCGCGTTTTCACGTAGCCCGTAAAAATATGATAACGTTCACGGAGGCACTCGGTAGGCAAACCATACTTACTTCGGTTCACGTGCTCACTCGTTTGTCAAAAAAAATACAAAAAATCTTCGCAACAACAGAAACTGGGTCAATAAAGTTGATAAGTAAAGAGAATATATATTTTATTTGAACCTACCATTTTACTTCCTTATAGGCATTAAGAATATAAATAAGTAAAAAATTTACAAATTATGGCCAACAGTAGCAGATATTTGTTTTGGAAAAGTAAATAAATTATAATCTTAGCGACTATTACTACTACTACTTACTACTACTACTATTACAAAATTCAATGAAATGACTTAAAATAAATAGTCTACAGTAGGCGGCTACTCAGTGTACTCACGTCTGCTAATGGAATTGCGAATATACGAGCATTGTGACTTGCAGATTGGACGCCCTTAGTGTCCATCAGTGTACCTACTGCTATGTTAGTTATGCACGTTGTGATAGATACTTCGTGTTTCAGCTGCGGTCATAAACACGAATTTGCCACTTGATAACTAATGGAATTGCAGATTATACTGCCATGAGCGGATTCTAAGCTCTTGGGATCGACATCTATACATACATATTAAAGCATTTTAAGGAAATAATTAGTCTGTTTATTTATAGGTATCTATGAAAATTCCGCTTACTTATAATGTACCTAACTTAGGTACCTAAATACTAATACATAGCATTCTGTGTAATCTTTAATGAATAATAGGTAACTATGATTTAACTGACTGTAACTATAGGCTATGTACGTAAATTCGATATTACTCATATTCTATGTCCACATAAATACTAAAGTACATTAAACAGTAGGTACCTATCGAAGGCAATAGGCGCTTTCATTTGAGTTTGTTCATAAGATTTATAATTTATGTTAATAGGAAAACTGCATAGGTACGAGTACAAGTAAAACAAGAAATGAATAGGCATTTTAGATCATTTTGGGTTGTTAACACTGGAAAGCTATGTAAAGTCTATATTCTACTTAGACACACGTAATTTTAGATTGCGATAAACTAAAAAAATTACATAGGCACTAAACAAACAAATAAGAATATAGCAACTAACAAAGATAGTTAATATGTTCAGGTAGGTCATTAAACCATAGTTCAATGGCGTATAAACATGTTTTACTATCTCGGTTATATAGAAAATACGGAATCGTTTACTTGGCAGGCGCGTATGCCCCTCAAGCGAAGCCCCCTGTACCTACAGAGTAGATGGATTAATGTTGCCGAAAGCCCAACTTACTTAATAAATATAAAAGCCTTCTCCGCTCGCGGTCGTAAACCGCCCACTGTGCTCCAAGATTACTTATATCGCAACCAGGAAAATCTAACCTCCCGTTTTTCATTACGGTAGCTCAGTGCTTGCAAAAGTTTCGACAAGAAATTGTTTTTCAGTTCTAACTAGACTTAGCTGCAAATCTAAATCGGCACTAGAGCAGCCTGCTCGAGTAGGTATCTACCTACCTGTATTCGCAAGACCTACACAATTGAAACTTCAGCTCTCAATAAATCAATTAAATCATTTTACGAGGATTGTAGATGGACGTAAAAGAATATATCAAAGTGCACTTTGCAAAATGTCTATTTCGATTAAATTAATAGGTTTAGTTAATTACATTCGAGTAGAACTACTTTCATGTGTTTTAATTACTAGATTCATCTAAGTTGATATCTTTTATCGGTAATGCTGAATCAACCAGTTTACTTGCAATGTTGATATTTTGTTATATCTGCTTAATTGAAATTTCTTACCCTTCTCCAACATCCCCTATGTTCGCCAAATAACAGTTTAGGAATAACTGCGAGCAATATCGTTTTCTTCCGCCGGAAAGTTAGTGTGTCAAGTTATACTGGTTATACATTTATCAGCGCTATGTAGATTGCTTCGTGCTCGCCTTGCTTTCACCCAGATAAGGTTTTACGGCCGCCTGGAAGAAAGGATAAGGCCCCCCTCTGATGTAGACGGGGCGGAGAATTGCCAGATCTCCGTAAAGGTTGATTACGTTTGCAATGTTTCATTGTAGAGGATTACGTATTAGGTACATTATTCTTATGATACGGCGCCACTTGGACATAGGTAACATAAAGACGTTAAGACAAAGATGGATAAGTAGCATTATATATTTAAGCCCCGTGATTTAACTACGTATGACAGTTGTATCAATAACCCTATTGTCTTTTGAAACTTAATACCCTTACAAAACTATACATTTATAATACTATATTTCTAGATTTTCTAGAACTAACCTCCAGTATAATTATATTTGTGGATATTTTGCAATCGCTTCTTAAATCATTTTATATATCTAATAGTAATTTATCTGTAAGCTTGAACTATAATTAGTTCCAAACATAATTAAATGTTTAGATCAGTAGATGCAACTCATTTCGTACATCGTCCTCAGCATACCTACAAAGTAGCCAGTTATTTATGACAAGGCTTAAGTATGAGTCGATCTCCCACTAGGGCTGGCAAAATTCTTTAACCCGTTATCCGACCACAACGTTCAACTTTATTACACAAGTAGGTACCATTATGTGGAACAAACCTTTTCTACAGAAGAAAATAAATTTATTTATAAGTTCAACACATTATATTTGTCTACATAGTGATTAGCTATTTACTTTATTGTTGTAGTGTCATATCTTTCGTTGTAAGACCATTTTCTAATACATAGATACTCGTACAGATATCGCGTGCCTGAACTGCAACCACGAAAAATTTACCTGTAAAAATTACTATGCAATCATTTTTTTTTAATTGTGCAGACATTAATGAATAAATGTCTGGCCAAAAGGCTTTATACAACCATGACGTTGACGTACCTCTAATAGGTAGTAACAATATATTTCCTACGTATGTTTATCGAAAACAGAACAGAATAGAAATAGTAGAACACAACGAGCTAGCGGTACCTACCTATATGAAATGAATTCATGAATTCAAAAAAATCATAACTGCTAATTACATAGTTACTGTTAAAAAATGCAATACTGTTACGTAAATAATAAAGACCGTACCTACTTGAGTGTAATTCATTTCAATACTTAAAAGAAAAAACGTTTATTCCAATTAATAAAACGCTTTACGCCCATTTAAAGCAACTAAGTAGTAGTAGAGAAATCACCATAAAAATAACACTTAATTTCAGTTCGCAATTACGAGGTCGTTAAAGGGCGGCTGCCTGGGACCATTACTTTCCATACTCACATAGTGAGTATACGTTCTTGCACTTAGTTCAAGCCGACGGCATCGTAAACCTACGCTCCGCTCCGTGCAAAAACGATAACGCATGTCAGTGGTGAAGCTAGATGATAAAAGCTTTGCAGTATGGTCAATTAAGTATCTATCCAAGAAAATACCGCACGATATCATACTACATACGAGGACTTAGCTAATTGGCGTGCTCTCTGATCTTTCCGTGTTTATAATTGTAAAATAAAACTAAGGCAAATGTACGATAAGTGATCAGCAAAGTCGACTATGTAGGAACGTAAAAGTAGATGCGCGGCCACCATTGTTACGACATTTTCTTACCGTAAATGTATCATAATTTATAGATTTTTTTTTTTTGTTAAAAATGTAAATAAAATTGTTCATAGGCCGATCCAACGATTTGAAATTCAAAGTAATGGTAATGAACTGCTCATTTACTCTTTAAAAGTTTTATTCAGCAAGAAACCTTTTTAGGATAGGAAATAAAGAGTTTAACAAACACTTGAGGCGATCAATGAATTATTCAAGTGATATTGACTCAAAATAACAAAAATATTGTGAAAATTAAGCTATAATATCCAATAGCAATTAATTATAAAATTTAAGCCTAAAGCATTATTTTTTATTATCTAAAATAAACATTGTGTATGCTTATGTTGATGCCACCGACCCGCATTAATTTAATGTTCAAAACTCGTTAGAGTAATGTGTGGTTAATGGCATTATATCTCGCAAGATAATTAGCCGCACGTGTCGTCTTGACGAATGAGCATTTGTTTATTTTAAATAAAAGTTAGACATAATATTCTATTATATGTATTTATTTCAAACACAAAAGCTTGCCTCACATTCTCAACTCTCCTCTTGCAGATCTGCTGGGAAAGATGCCTATATGGAATAAGCAGTGCCTTTATTATTATACCATCACGCCAGATCCCTAACGGGGTAGGCTGGGCGCACCGCACTTTGTACTCATTCTATTTATTTACTTTTATATGAATTTTGTGTGTATATAAATGAAGTAAAAAAAAATGCATTCTTACTGTTAAACACAATTACAGTCATGCACGTGTCATCTCAATTATAATCGAACATTGTTAAGTGCGTTGTGTGCGGTGCGTAAATTCGCAAAAAAAGTAAGTCCTTTTCCACCTTTTTGACAATCCTCAGCAAAATGTTTATTTCATTACCATTGATGCTTATATCTTGTCTCTATTTCAATTCTATGCAATAATTTTTCTTATATAAAATAAGACAAAAATGCAGTAAATAAATCAAATTGCGAACGTGATACGGAACAGTTACGGAAATAGGTACTGTAATAACTTTAATTAATAAAACTTTATGTAATTAATAACTTAAATCAGTACAAATAATTAAAATAACTAATTTACCGTCAACAGGACGTCAGCATTACATTTTTAATATGCATTTCGGCGATTATTCGGCGACAATTGAAATAAAAATCGAGAGATCGTCAAAGATATTAAAGTTCCATTCCGATATTAATCTAGGGCTCGTTGGAGATTTTGTTTTTTTAATCTGTTTCTTAGGTAGTTATATGTAAAAATACCTACCTACATAGAATGTAAATTTCTCTCAATCGCAAAATAATAAAATATTACGTTTTTTATTTGTTATATTAGATCAATCGCTCTGCAGAGTCTCTATGTGAAGTTCGATAAAGCCTTCAAAATATATGCCCGTACATTAGTGCGTCATACCCTCTAATGCGATCAAATAACGAAAAGTAACGGCCTCGATAACGAGAGCAATAAACTTTGTGTCGAGTTGACTCGTGGGGAATTTCACTTGAGTGCTTTTCCTAGGGGACGCTACGATTTTACGAATACTTCATGCATAATTACCAGAGGAAAAAAAAACAGATAATAGTAATATTAGGTATTATGCACGGAAACTCTTACCATAATAGGGTAGGTGCCTACCTACGGATGCTCCTGCTCCATTATCTTTCACATAACATCTACAAAGGCTTATAGGCAGATGATTCGCTTTTTTATTACTGTCATAGGTGGAATGTAGAGCTCGATAGAGTTCTAAGATATCAGAAAACGAATCCCAATGGTACACGCAAAGATCGACATACTATTGAAATCGGAATATAATTTCAAACGGTAGAATCGTAAATATTAGTGTAGTGTTGGAGGCCTACGTTAAAATGTAATATTGGTTATTTAGAGCGTCGACGTAAATATTAATTCATAAAGCTTTGTATAATCTGAAGACAGTTCGCGTGACGTCACGACACATGTCGTGATCGTCGGACATGACGCGTGAGCAACTGTTAAGCATTTTATTTATGTAAGCATAGCGATATCCACTGAAATAATATCTGGTTTGGTTATTATTTGTGAATTCTCGTTTTCAGAATACCCGTGTCATGACCACTGCCACCAAAAATGACCACCCTGTCAAGTTAATAGCTTAAAATGAATTATTAATTGAAAAGAGTTTAAACATAGAAATCGGAATTTTTCTAAATCTAATCTTACTTTCACTTTTTTTCAGATTTTCCTGTGCTGTCGTCTCAACATTTTTACGCCATTACGGAATGAATATAAAACATTTGATAAATAATTCCAGTAGAAAATCAGGATGCCATCGCTCTTTGTTCCCGCCGGCATCCCAAATCGACACAATTTAAATTCTTTTGTACGTTTGTATTTTTTATTTCGCTCACACATAGAATGAATAATCGGTGTGTCTCATTCGTTTCTAACATGGCGGATGCTGCAAAGGGGCCGCGGGGGTGGAGCGGTTTCCGGAGGATGGTTGGGGTGATGTTCGAGGGAAACAACGAATTTTAGGGCAAACTTCAGCGGGAAGCGATCAATATTTATTTGGCAGTGCTGTTATTATTCCGATTATAGGCAGCGTATTTACCTATCAGTATAATTTCTTAATAACAGTCAGATATCCTATAAATGAATATATGGATCTTAATGTATCAACTCTAACAAAAGAATGTAACTATAAATTATACGGTTAAGATAAACAAAAATTATAACATTTTACAGCTACTTTACTTCATTTTATTGACGCAGATGAAGACTTGTGTCCAGGTCGTGCATATCCGTGCATGCGTAGTTCATGCATCGTATCCATAATTGACTACTTGCACATCCAACAAAACATATAAAGGCTACGATTTTTATAAACATATCAACTACTAAGTCATTCTAGTATCATCACTACATAGTAAAAAACAAAGTCGCTTTCTCTGTCCCTATGTCCCTATGTATGCTTAAATCTTTAAAACTACGCAACGGATTTTGATGCGGTTTATTTTAAAGATAGAGTGATTGAAGAGGAAGGATTATATGTATATATGTATAATACATTTGTATAATAATATATGCGCGGGATGAAATCGCGGGCAAAAGCTAGTAAATAATACAGTTTTGTTATATTATGACACAAAAATACTTAATAAATTTTACATTATTGCGTAAATCGAGTGTCACTGTGTACGTATGACTAAGATAATTTACTATTGCTTGCAATTAGATTAAACGACCATTATTACCGACAAATAAAATGTAATAGACAATTTACAAAAGTACTGTTAGTATATAACAGTAAGTCAGTCATTTTAAACAGCACTTGCTATTAACGGCGACTGCGTTCGCTATATGATTTTTTAATACATGTCTGAAGTTGTATCCGTTCGCATTATTTTAATTACAATACAACCATGCAAAGCGACGTTTCGTCGTTAAAAAGGACAGACAAATATAACAGTTACTTTCAGATTTAGCTAGGTATAATAATTATAATATGGATTGTATATTATTTTTGCTTGTATGTCTCTACTGTCTGAGTTTATGTTTATATCGTAATGTGGAGCCAGCTACAATTTTCTCACATGCTCCCTCTGTAGCTAAAGTTTTATAGGCCACAAGCCTAGAGCCCGCATTTCCTCTCACATAAAGACGTTGATTAGCGAACACTGGGGTTTAATGACTACTTTCCTTGATTACCTGCTCTAGACATAAGTACTTGAAGCACTGAACGAAAGTGCAGCATGAAAAGACAATTTATGAAAAAAAAAACCTCAACGACAATAACATGATTTAGATTAGATTAGATTAGACATTTTCGAAATGATTGTGTTGATCATAGAATGCCTATTATTTATCAATATATAGAATAACGTTTTCGATAAGCCTACTTGAAGGGCTTAGAGACTGTTAAAAAGATCCTACAAATGTGTTAACCACTATCCCATATCTGCATCAATCCTCATTGAAGAGACGCGATAGAGTATACTCCAAGATTCCCGCAAGGCCCACGAGACCCGTGGGACGAGAGACCATAATGTTGCAGCCAATAAATAGATATTTCGGTATAAACACTTGTTTGTTTGAGATATTATATTATAAATAAAATAACTATTATATCCGCAACTAAGGTAATAACAAACAAACATATCGCCAGCAGAGTATTTAGCTACACCTAGTAAAAAGTTTAATCATGTTATTTACTACTGCGGCTTAGAACCTAAATACACTATCTTGAAAATAAAGAATTTAATTAGGACAAACTACAAATGAAATGTTGCAACTTTTATTACGCTAGTCGCTACTACCTCCATTTATTACACTTCAAATAATCTCCGGGTGATTGTGACAGCAAGGTTTGTTTTAATCTACAGTTGAAATTATACCTAAGTATATAAATATGTGGATATTATTTTAAATAATTCTATTTTCAAATACAGTCTACAGTAGAAATCTCGTAACATATGAAGAAACATAGCTGCAGCTTGGGGATTTTAAGCGATGAACATGTAATATACCTATTATACTTTCTCAAAATTATATTAAACTTGTTTTATTTCCTATTTCTATCTGATACAAATAAAACAAATGTAATATTATGTACCTACTTAGGTAATGAAGGTGTTACGTGCTACCCACTACATTACCCATTTGAAATAGGGAAAATAAAAGAAAAAAAATGTTAATGATAAATCTTTCAGTGCTATATGGCCTACCTATACATATAATCCTTGTGGACTCCTATCGAGTAGTTGCTTAAATACTTACTCGTATTTCATCAGATGCACAAATCAGCACAATCTCTATTCTACGTCGACACGGTCATTCCACATTTAATTAATTATTACAATAAGGTGGACCTTATCTGAAGCATGAGGGTCTCACCCTCACCCTAACATTCTCTGACCCTTACTATTAAATTAATTGTATGGGAGGACAGAGGAGATTGTTCTAATACTCGCCACACAATCACAAACACGTACGTAGGTACCTGCACACCCCATTATTTATTCAGAGTGAATCAAGTGGTGACTGCGATCAATAGCTTAGAACAGACTGTCATAGATATCGCGGTGTTAATATAAGCATATTATATCATAACTAAAATAAACAACAAATTGTTCTTAGAAAAAAAGTAGGTAGGTACCCTCTTAGACACCAACTTACATAAAAAAATTCAATCAACTCGTAGCCAAGTTCCTTAATAGTTTAATTAATGGTACATATTATCTATTATTGCCTTATCACCAAATGTTATAACTTATCGGTTTTAAGGAAATATTGTGTTTCTAAATTCTAATTTCTTTTCTAAATGATAATACTCATTTAAATACAAAATACATTAAATGTCCTGGAAAGACTGATGTATGGATAGATACAATAAAATTAAATTATCTGTTGCATGTGTATGATGTACGACATCACAGTAAGGGAGATTATTAAAATTAAACATTACATCGCACCCTGCGTAGAGATCAGGAACCCTCAAGATCGTAACTAATGTTATGCACGCCATCTATGAAATTAATGTTAAACTGTTTAGGAGTACGGTTGCTGCTATGTTCTAATTGTTATACTTTATAGTAATAGGAATCAACGCCATCTACCATACATAGGCAGTACTATTACCCCGTAGAACAATAATTATTCCTGCACAAAGCTAAGCCCTATACGTAGCTACATTAAAAATACTTGTAGATGTCGCTAATACACGGATACAATAAATCAATTAATTATTAGATGAAAACCGCAATTTTATACAGAATATCAGTTTCTAGTAACAAAACGATAACAAACGTACAATTTCATTTACTGTCGGTACCAATAACAACTTATAAGACCAAATATTATAGACTCATGCCAAAAACTTTATAAATTAAAAAACAGCGCCATTTATAAGGAACTAACGTAACTAATATATCCACTTTCATACTGATCTTGCGTTATGCTTTTCATGCTACCCATTACTCATCCAAACATACTAATGCATTTTTGTATTGCAGCGTCATCTACTTAAGTTTAAAAGTTGAGTTTGCATACACAGGAAATCTATAGAACCGTAAAAAATTGGCTAAAAAAGGGGTCAACGGTAATGAAACGGAATAAAATACAATTATCTACTTAAAATACAAATATACTTAATAAGAATGTAATTAAATTACATTTTAAATAATTCACTTAATTACTACATTATTTATATAAAAAGGTAACTAATATGAACTGACTATTTAATATACAAGTAGCTTATATTTATAAATAAGTTGTATTAATTAGTATTAATAATTAGTAACTAACATTTATCGAATAATTAATTTTAAAAACCGTGTTATGGACTACGATTTGCAATATTATTAATATTGCGATTTGCCAAGTACCTATTATATAGCAGACTGCTCCGAACTCTACGTTCCCTATCTCAAAAAAGAAAACGTAACAGTGTACAAGAAAGAATTAATTCGTAAAAAATTGTATACATTAAACATATTGATATATAATTAATGTAATAAAATACAAAATTGAATATCAAAAAATTTTACAACTAAAAATAGAATAATGCAGGCAGTATAAAATTTATACGACTGAAAAACAAATTGGCGTGATTTCTCCGATTAAGTCCGTATTTAAGTACAGAGAGAGGAAAAGAATAGATTGAGATGAGATTACGAGAAAGAGGTACCTATCTAGAGACGGGCAATAAAACGAAAAGAATTTAAGAACTATACGCAAATAGAGAAATACTAGATAATACCTAATATAGGTAGGTATAACCTAATATAACTCATGTAATTCAGAGAACAAAATACTTAAGCTATGTAGTTTCTCTTTTAAGAAGAATGTTTCATAAAATTCAGTCAATAATGATTTGCAGAATTCCAGTTATGAAGTAATATTACGATAAAGTATACATCTTTAATACTAGGTATAGACAGATACCCATATCTATATCGATCAATGGATGGACCGAAATTATAACGAGCTGATGTGCGAATCAACATTCCTAGGTACATTGCCTAATACTGACTCAATAACAATTGTGACATTACATATATACCTAGCTATAGTATGTTTTTCGCCCACCACGATAGACGGTAACGCACCCCAGTATCTAACGACGCAACCCCACAATACCACCCTGATACTTACGTGAAGGGGCGGTCGTTGTGAAACTTCTTTCCCGGATAATCTCCAGGGGAAACCGTCCCTTAGTGATTTCACCGATGTCGGATGTATACCAATATAACCATCTGCCATACTGAGAAAACCCCACGATTACCTACGTATTCCTAAGCAATGTTTTTCTGTACGTAAAGTTTCCATTGCGACCGGGCTAAAATCGTGTCCTAGCGTGGTAGGTAATTACCTTCCACGAATAGATATTATACTTATATAATTCCGTATTAAACATAGCATAGTGAAACTCGCTACCTACCGATGTATAGGCTTTATAGTGTTATAAACCTTTATTACCTACCTAGACAGGCATGGATAGATCTAAGTCGCGTGTCTGGTAAGGTAGGTCTACCTATATGTTCGTAATAGGAAGATAATACGTACCTACAACTCAAGCCTCAACAAATATTAACCACGTTTATGTAATCCACTAGTTTAATATTACGCAGAGCATCAAGACAAACAATAAATTGAGGCAGCAAGGAATGAGAAGATCTGTTCTATTCTTTGCTCGAAACCTATATGAACAAAACGTTAATAAAGAGAACAACAATGTAGTTTCCTTAAGAATTCATGTTTATTACAGTTGTAAAAAGTTGTCCGTCTAAATAGTGATTATTGCAGCCATTGTGCACAATACTTTTCATTGTTTGGGGAACAAGTAAGTATAATCGAAGAGGTAAACAAGGCCATTTAGACGTGCGTACAAAAAGCATGAATTCGATTTCAATTGAAAACTTTAAAAGGTCCGTGTGGCTGTAGATACCCATAAGTAACGGAGAATCTTCATACCTACCCACATAAGAATTGCAAAGACATTTAGCTCTTATAATTTTATTGCCGGATAGTGCCTAAGGCGAGGAATAGTATCCTATACATTTGATTCTATTGATCCTATTCATTTGAGCATTATAATAAATATATAGGTAGATAGGTAGGTACTAGGTGCGTTGCTAAGCCCGTCAGTCTACTTACAGCTAGCAGAGCAACCTATAGTTACTTATATTTTTAATGTCGTAATGAATGATATTTATCAGAGTATTGCACTAACCTTGTTGGTTAACTTAAAATGTCAATTTTCATCCTACTTGGAGTTTTTTAAATCCCGGTCGCAAAAAGAGATGCAAGAGGGAGTGTTTAAAGTTTGAAGCCTCTGTGTGTATCTGCGGCTTCGTAGCTCTTAAATTAACTAGCCGATTTAATAAGTCCTGTATTATAAAATATATAATTATAAAAGCAGAATTTCTTGCGGTGGTTCTCTTACATGTTTCTTCAATATCGGTTCATCCGTTTAAAGATCGTCAGCTCTTTTCTAGTTGTTAAGGGAACGGTGAACAATTTCGACTAGTCTGATCGATGCGAAATTGTGAAATCCTTTATAGTCCAAGGACATAGTTCCCGAACCTGAGGCTGTATCTTTAACTGAAAATCTACAGTATTTCCATTTCCTCATTAATCACAGCAGATGTATCGCACTTGAGATAATTAGAATGAGCTCAATATTTATTTTATAGGTAAACTAGCCGTTACCCGCCCGCTTTGCTGGGCGTATGATACGAATTTTTTAAATATTTGACGCCCCCGCTCAACCCTATGGGGGTGGAAAATCATAAAAATTAGTTATTAGTGAATTCAAACATGCCAAAAGAAATATTCTGGCCAAGTTTCAGA
>DWDX01001604.1:0-17967 GCA_018245675.1 Agara michaeli | reverse complement strand
ACCTCCAAAGGAAATTGCGGCGACGGGGGCGGGACGAAGTCGCGGGCAAAAGCTAGTAATAAATATATTAGTCTGATACTGCAATGATTATTATTACTGTTATTAAAAACATTTTTGTATGCTTTTCATGTAGGTTTTTTTTAATACGCTAAGATTTTTACATACATACCGTCACGCCAGGTCCCTAACGGGGTAGGCAGGAAGCACCGAGTGCCAAATATGGTTCTGGTTCGGGCACGTGGAAATAATGGATGATGAAAGAATGGCGAAGCAGATATACAATGCGTTGATGGATGTAGGCGCCGAGACCTAGACTGTCCTGTCTGTTAAATTTTTCATTACACTTAAGACGCTGTTCTCTAAACTTACCCATAACTCTTGTCGTCGGCATAATATTTTACATTGGTAGGATTTCCTTCGTTATCCGTGTAACTGTATGTTCCTATAACTGTGCCGTTAGGATATTTCTTCTCATCTTTGCTTACTAGATCGCCTGAATTCGCAATCGGATGGCCTTGATTAAAGAAGAAAACTATATATCATGCCTTTACATTCATAACATCACACTAGGACGCGCCCTGTGCGTATTCCAATCGAATATTGGAAAACTAAACTTATCTATTTGACAGAAATTTAAATTTGAATACTCATTACCAGTGGTACTGTGTATCTTATCAAGAAAAGGTATATAGTAATTCGATTGCTATCTCGGGTATTACAAAGAACTACAAGGAATGATAGTAAATAACGTACTCTAGGTGACGCTCATGCTTGTTTATATCATAAACATTTTAACCGAGATTAATTGCAAATGTCCGGACTAAAGCGATCACATAACATGAGTCAGCTTGCACATCCCTTTGCTACTTCTGACTTTTCCAATACCAGCATTACTATGTAACAGCTCAGATGTTCTCTGGAGTGACAACCCTATGGCTGCTAATCCTCGAAAATCGGACCAGTATTTCTATTCAAACCACCTCATTATTATAGACATCAACCTGCTGAACATCGGTGTCTTCTAGCAATAGACTAAGTCTCGGTGAGTATTATGTGCCTATTACATTTATCAAGACAATTTAAGTGAACGTACCAGACACAGACCAATCCAATGTTATGAACATAGCTAAATAAATACATTTGCATATCAGACACTTCATTGTGCAAAATGTGCAGATATTTTCAAAATGTCTTGAGTCTTTCAAAAGGTCTTCAATAGGTTTGTCAAAATTGTCAAATTGTAAAGATGTGTATAGTATAAGTGAACTATTTCTTGCAAGCCTTTAAACAAAATCAGTGATCATTGAAAAGTATGCATATATTTTAAATTATGATCATTTATTTTCTGTGAACCACTTACCGTACTAATCCATAAAAATATATGAGCTAAATAAGCGACATGTAAATGAGGCATCTCTTTCTGTTCCAGGTAAATGAGGTATCATATTTTCAGATAGATATTTGAGTTGCCTTATAAATGCGAAGTTCTATTATGATTTGCAAATTTTTGCTGCACAAATAATTTATTTTCTAACCTTCAATATCCTGACCGACAGGAGCTATTAGGAAATATTAATTTCTAAACAGTATAGCTCTTCTTCTTCACTCTTCAGTATAGCTACAAAAAACTGAAGTCAGAAGATAAAAAAAAACTGTTCTTTCAACTCAATGACTTTGTAAATTATATTGAAACTTGAGCAGAAAAAATAAAAATGCAACCCGACACAACTTACTTTTACTCTTAATTTATTAAATACATACATAAAATCACGTCTACATATTTCTAATTTGATTTTCTTGATATTAACACAAATAAATAACTTACAATCAACCAAAACCATTTTCATTTACCATTTTGTTATCTATACGCGAGTACTGAAGGTTCCCTCAAGAGTCATCGGAACTCTTAATAAAGTATATAATATCCTGGTGGTTGCACATTGTTGTATTTCCTTTTTTGAAAAACATTATCTCTCTTCCTCCCTTGAGGTTTCTTCTTACTCGGTCTTGTCCATGATATTGTTGATTCTGTCGTTGTGATTTCAAATTGTAAATTTGCACTGCTGTTTTTAACTTCTGCATTTTTCTCACTTACTACTCTGAAATTAAAAATGTGGTTTAGATTTAAATACTGACATGTTGATACGGTAGCAACGAATAAAGATGAAAAGTTTTCTAAGGAAATCCTAACAGGACATGAATAACCTGTGGACAGAGAAATAACCTCTTGAATTTGACAGAACTTCAATATTGTTATTTATCATACCACTATTTCGTTTGCAACAAACAGTGAAGTGTTAGTCGCGGGCGAAAAAAAACTAAACGTTCTCGCTTGTTGCTGTTATTAAACCCCTGCTTTACTTTTTAGCAATGCTATCATTAGGCGTATTGCGTAAAATGAATTTTAATTTAAACCAATTATTACAAGTATGTGTATAAAAATAAATCATACGTGTCAAGATTTTAACTTCAATTTTACCTTATTATTAGCTGTGTCGTTTACATATATACATTTATTAACGATATCATAAATTATTTTTTTACCTATAACCCCTTTCGTCGGCAACATATATATAAGCCCTGGTTTTGCCCAACGGGTCAACGTAGCCATAGCTACCCGCTACTGTTCCATTCGGGTAGCGCTCCTCACTCCTAAACTGAGTGTTGCCAGTCGCCGGATCGAAAACGTCGTAGCCAAATGAGTAGGCACCTGTATCACCATTAAAGGAATGTTGCCATATTAGATTGACGATAATAGGTTAAGTTTACACAAATAGTCAACAACGTAAAAGTACAATAACATTTCATAGACTATAAAGCTTTGTTCTTATATCCAATAGAGGTGTGCTTAATATAAAATATGCTTTTGGTTACTAAGCGATTAATAAATACGTAGGTTACGAGAGTTCACTAACAGTCTTAGTATCCTTAAATAATGATTTAACTTTAAGTTTTAATATCAGATAAGTTACAATGTATTATTCTTTTTACCCCTTTCATAACGCAAATCAATAACGAAAATATTTTTAATTTTTTACGTATCAGTAACATAAGATTTTATATAGGTAAATAGGTATGGTAATTTCGGTAAAAGGAAAGGTTTTGTTAACATTTTGTTTTCTTTCTATAGTTATATTTTATTATTTCTTCATATACCAACACCAAACTAAAGTCATAATTTTATCTCTCTGGTGCTTGCCATTCATTACTCCAGCTTTGGATTATATAAAGTAATATCTACAAGGCCCACACATTTTATTACGGTCATTTTATTATCGCGATACCTATAAACTCATATAAAGACTTTATAGCCTAGATATGTAACAAATTAAGATACTTACTTTAAATATAATTTGTTGGACACAAATAGTTCGATACAAACAATAAATAATGTAAAGTAAAGCATATTAATGTTACAACTAACGTATATACCCATTTTTAATGGAACTTCTTTGACCTTTTTTAGGCATCACGCATTATTTAGAATACTTTTATTTCCGAACCAGTCATTTTCGAGTATTTATTTGATGCACTAACGTTATGCAGCACTCCAGTATGAATGGCCCTTCATACACATATCAATATTGACGAAATTTCCCTAAAGCTGAAAATTATGTATTTTACCCCCAATATTGGTGTTGTAGTAACTAGGCATCGGCTCAGCCAGCGTAAGTCTCGGTCTCCGAGGCGCTGCAGCTACTGTGTGCATGCATAATGTTATTGTTACAGCGGCAATCTGAAAATATTGTGTGAATTATGTACCTCATACGTAAGTACATACGTAAATCGTAATAAGTATATATTATTTAACTACTGTACATTTTTAGTTTCAAATAACACGCATCATACCCTTTCAAATCCTTAAGGTCGAAACATAGTTTGCTAAAAATAAAAGCCTTAAGGAAATGTTTAATAACCTTAAGGATACCAAATAAATGCTGTGGATATCGCTAATGAAAATCCAACGACATATATGTGTGTATTAATTAAGAGTTTCTCTCTGCCACCCATTAATACCAGTTTGAGTAATGATCGACATTAGTCTCGTGTCCGGATGATCTCGTATGATTTGTGATTCTCGGTACATTATTTCTCGAATACCGTTGCAGAATATTTTATGTTTTTTGCGGTAAATACTAGATAGTCTTCGGACTCAAATGAGATGTTTAAAAAATAACAGTTAAATATATCTGCGTTCGTTTTGCGTACATTTTTACGCTCATTTACGTGTGTCTCAATAAAAGTTACAACAATTAATGTCTCTTTTTAAAATAATGAATTTCGTAAAAAAAAAATGTGTATTATTATAATTAACAACAATAGAATAGAATTCTAAAAACTTTTCTGACAGTTCCATATTTGCACTTGATCACGAATATCAGAAAAAACTTACAAACAATAATAATTCTATGATTAATACTTACACGTTTATTTCACGAAAGTTGTCCATAATAAAATAGATCTAATAAACACAAATATAAATATCAATTCAGTCAAAAACTAAATACGAATACAGCGTAAGATATCAAAAAAACATTCTAAGTATCTAAAGTATCCTAACTTATAAAGGGTTCTGAAATAATTATACGTAACGTATAACTACTTACCAAGCACATTTTCGTCCTAATTAGTTCACAATCAAAGAATACGCAGAAACTCGAATCACAGATTTTTGCAAGCCCGCGAGCCAACGGAAGTGTGTGTGTGCTGACAAACGGACCTCGGCAATGCGTGAACTCTTTATGGTTGCCTCTTCTTAGTGGTTTTGGCCGGCAGAAACAACCGTTGATATATGCATATACACAAAAATCTCTTATACTAAAAATGACATATGACGTACGTCTGTATTTAACAAAAATGTTTGCAAAATTCAAAAAGATCACTAAACTGCCCAGAATTTATAGAAGTTATTTGACATAGCGTGAAATTTTGGGAACTACATGTTAGGTAATCTGAAAAATTACTTTAAAATAATGTCTATTGATTTTGAAGAGTTATATATTTTTTTAGTTTTTATTGAACATACGCATAGACTGACAATAGACATAGGACGAACTAAGACAATGCAGCATAAAATTATTATAAAATTGTGTATACCGTAATACAATCCTTATAAGGATCAAATTTTAATTCTAACGAAATGCAAGTGAAGTCGCGAGCTTTGACTATCTATATATATATTGTTTACACTTAAGAAGGTAGGTAGATAAGCGAGTAAACTTGTAGAATAAGGACATTTCGCCCATATCCGTTTTGAACTGATGTCATGCCATTAGCCGTAATATAAGGATTTATTATTTACGAGGCGATGAAAGCTTAAGCTATAGAGCAACAATAGCTAGAGCTAACATGATATACACTTCTCATTTTCATAGCATATCATTATGAAACTAAACTAATAAAACACGTTACTTATATTTTTTATAATTTAAAATGTAAGCCCTTTTTTATGATTCCTCATGATTCCTTCGATCATAGAAGCTTTACCGGTATAAAGAGCAATATCTAGAAACTTTAAAGCGCACACAATGTTTGTGATCATAGGAATCGATCCTCAAGGTCGGGGACTGAAATATAAATCACTAAGCTATCACCGTAAAGATTATGTTTATATATATTAGTTATGGAGTCTACGCTGGCAAATATATGAATTTGCTGCCTAACATATTTCTTTATTCATATTTTTTTGTCACTTTATTTATTTATAACAACATTCTATATATAAAATCCGGTAACTCGTAAAAAATATTTTTGTGTTAACGGAACTAAAATATTTTATCGCGACCATTTCCACTTAATTTCTTTCGTTTAAGGACAAAAGCCATAAAAATGTAGTTTCGAGTTGAGGCGTGATATCGTAAATAGATGAATATGGCAACACTGACGTCGACGACCAATACCCACACTCCTTGCCCTCCTTTTTCGGTACACACACACACACACACATATTTCTTTGAGGAATTCTTAAGGAATGCACTATTGTCTTATTGACAGGAACTCAACTAACCATCACATCCACGGTTGCTTAGTTTATTTACGTGCTGATTTAGTTCTGACATATAAAAGGTAATCTGAAATACAGTAGCCGATTTGGGATTTGTGTAAGCCTACTTATTACTAGGTATGTACATAATAAGTAATTTGTATATAAGTAAAACATCCTGATAGTT
Organism: Agara michaeli; assembly: GCA_018245675.1. NCBI lineage: Eukaryota > Metazoa > Arthropoda > Insecta > Lepidoptera > Hesperiidae > Agara > Agara michaeli. The sequence goes on along the minus strand of DWDX01001604.1, from coordinate 11,797 downwards.
ACAAATAACACAGCTATATCACGATTACTATTATATCAGAAATTGAAACAGGAGATAAATATATATATAATTATAGGTACACGATGAGAAAGCTCAGTAATAAATAAAACAAGTTTTTTATAAACATTTCAGTACAAATATTTATTCCGTTTAACATTACGTTTCAGTGATATTGAATAAATTTTCATTCTAACACAACGTATTCTTAACTATAAATACTTGATGTAAATTATGAAATACATTCAACGTGTTTAAAACAACTTGTACTTTAGATGCTATGATAGATACACTTAAATCGAAGGAACAGATAGATATTTCAAGCAATTCAAAATTAAATAGAACAGCATATCCCAATATGTCTTTTTGGAAAACAAAACAGACTATTTATTACCTGTACGAAAGTTTGTGGTACATTTTTATATTATGTCTATAGTCTCTGCAATATTCATTAAATTTAATTGTGAATTTATTAATGAAATGTAAACGTCCTAATGTATACCTATCATGAACTTAATATAGCTACGAGTGTGAAAATTACACCTTAATTATTTCGGGAAGCGCTTAATGATATCAAAAAAGTTCAAAGTTGAAGTTGCTCATTTTTACAAAGATATGTATGTAGATACATTGTTGTCTTTTTATTTGTAGTTACCAAACCTACTTGCTTCATTTAAATTTTACTTTACACAATAATTTAACTGCTAATCAATAATTCTGATATATCTATGTCTAATGAAAGATCTAGATAAATATTTGATGAATCTAAAGCACAACCAGATCTTATAATTGGACACATTATTTCGAAAAATATTTCCATAGAATGACTTATAAGAGAATCATTTTAAAGCATCATTTTAAATTTGCCTAATAATAGATTATGGCAACGGAAGAGATTGAAAATTTTGCTATAACTGTTATCGGAGGGAGTATTTGCGGTTTTAAATATTCATATTACGACGAAAAAGGTAAAACTTGGTAGCATATTGTTAATGGTGATACCCGTATGATGGTGCCACAGCTATGGCCGGTGCTGCCGCGTAGTGCGCCACGGGGGCAACTGCCACCTGTGGAAACCATGTACAATGCTAATAAAATTAGATTAGAACAATTAGAACTACAACGACTTTATGTGTCTAGACAAGTTATAGACAATAATTCACTGAAAAAAAAAAAAAAAAAAAAATACAGACGAATTGAGAACCTCCTCCTTTTTTTGAAGTCGGTTAAAAATCTGATGAGTTTCGAAACTGTACAATGTCTGTTTTGTAACGTTATCGGTTCTTGACCATGGATTTGCCGCGTGAACTACACGAAAACACTTTGTTTTGGTCAAAATCACGAAGTATGTCATTGTCGAAGGTTAAACGCGCCAGACCGGTACATTTCACCACAGCTGCTTGAGACTACGCATTGTACTTTTTCTATTAGAGAATACCTAACGACCACGATAACGACTCATTGTTGATTGATGATTGAAGAGAGGATATATTTTTTTGATAAATGTATAGGCGTTTTTTTTTGATTACGGGTGGAATTGGTCGTAAAATTCCTTACCTCTTGAAGGAGGTGGTAGGATTATGTAGAGTGTTTAACAACTCAAATCGCCTCGGTGGTCCCTTAACGCACAAGAGGAGAGCCCGGGAGGCGGTCTTATTATATTTCCAATATCGTTGGTGATGGTGCTTTTATAACAACGTGGTAAAAGTCCCCCAGACGTCCAAGTAGAGAATAGCAAATCCACACTCTACAAGTATGTAGGTACATCTTTTATTATTACTGTTACTAATATAACTTAAAATACGTAAGTACCGTACACGTGTCTCGTGCGTAGAAATTGCCCATATAAATTAATGGGAATAATATTAAAATAATATTGACCAAGAGACAGAACAAGCTCGTTTCCTTATTAAGCCTACGCAGAGATGTTTGCGCAAGCGCAGTTCTGAGTGCAATCACGGAGAAATCAAGCTTGTGAAATGTGCACAGCCTCTAACAAGTCGTTTGACGAAAACCAACATATCCATTACATAGTTAGTGTATAATTAATAGTCTACTCGGTTTTCAAATTAGCTTTCGCGAATGATTTATTGATTTCATATTTTTGCATGACAGACTACATTCAAGAGACTCCAATTTCGTTGCGATATAAATGTCTAAATAACAATGAACTTGATGTGTCTGTTGAGTATTTCATACGAAATGTATAAAAATGAATGTAGAGAGATATTTCAGTAGAGATACTTGACACTCGGTGGTTACTGCCAACCGCGTTAGGGACCCGGCGTGATGGTATAAAAATAATAATAACAATGGAATTGGATGAAATAGAATGAATGAAATCTTTGTTTGAATTCTAATGTAGCCACAGATAATATATTAAGAATCGTGCTGTAAAGTCATTGGCAGATAACAAAGCTGCCTCATTGATATTATAATCTTAATAATTATGAAATGACATAGTACAGCGAATGATAACGTGGTTATCATATTTCTTTCTTTTTATTACAAAGTCGAAGTTCGATGACTAAAACATGACCTTCATTGAGTCTATGTATGTACGTTATAATGAATAAAACAATTTGAATTTGAATTTAAATTTCTCGATACTTTTATAAGCGAAGAGATATCTATACAGATCGCTAATTGTTATTATAATAAATTCTAAAGTCGAATATACTATATTACTAATACGAAACATATATCTTGTACATAACACAGTTCGCTAGCATGCACGGCGTTATCTTTTTTTTAATGTTTGAAATAATCTAGCTTTTGGCCACTATCTCGCCTGATAAGTAAGCCTGATAAGCGCTAAGTAAGGAAGTTATTTAGCGAACTTCCTAATAATAACGTGCAGGGAAATCTACATAAATAAATAAATAAAAGTGTCTGTTTGTAATGTTAAAATTACCGCTTTTTACTAAACGCATAATATGTAAGTATATATATACCAAAATAACATTTATTACATAATGTGGGGGTATACTACACTCCTCTGCCTACCCCTTAGGAGATTACAGGCGTGATGTTACGTTTTTTATTACAATTTTTGTCTGTTTGTTCCGGCTAATCTCTGGAACAGCTGGACCGATAGATTGCTGATGTAATAAGGAGTACTTTTATTTTAGAATCACATATAATACAATAACTTTTTTGTTAAATTCAAACGTGGACGAAGTCTCGGACACAGCTAGTAAATAATATATCTTACCGGATGAACAGCATGTCCTGTTTTGTGTACAATGGCGTTGAACCCTGTGTGGTCGTCTGCGGAGTACGACACGTGCCGCGTGGAGCCATCGGGCTCTACCAGCGAGTAACTACCTAAAAACATTAATAAAAATTGTTACAACTCGTGGCGGGTCTTACTCGCAGCGGCTAAGACCTAAGGCACGATGCTTAATTACGTACATCACATACATACATATATAATTGTAATATAAAATAATATTTAATTGTAATGTAGGGGTTAAGGTAAATATACAAAATAAAACCAGTACAATACAATTTTTGTACTACACATTAAATTAAAAATATATAAAACAATAGCCTTTCACTGATTTATTACTAGATTGATAAATATTCGTTACCAAAACTTTTTTATTTAACGTCAGGAATTTCAACAAATCATATATATAATATGCGCTTAATATAGCTAGTTAAATAGCGTTTTGAGCATTAAATAAAAAAAAAACGATCATTATGCGTATAATCTATAAACCGGTAGATAAATCGGATGATAACAAACATGCAATCTGCAAGCAATCTCATCGCTATCACTAACCTGTCTGTTACCAATTGCAATATCAAGTTTTACAAGCTGTCGCTACCTATCGGACAATGCTGACTATACTATTTTTAATAGGTTATATAGGCTTTTTTTTAATTATACACTTATGTTTTCATTATATGTTTGTAGTTTTAAGAATGACCAACTACATACAAACTTCTATCACCTTTCGTATCCCTAATAGGATGACTGGCAAATTCCCCAAAGAATTCAGAAATTTAGAGATTAGGCCATTTAAATAAAACAATCTCTTCACTTTTATATACTATAGATTCGCGGTAAAAACACCGAGGCACTGCTTATTAAATATATATACTGTTATTTAGGTGTTTTTTTAATTACACCGTGTATTTTGTTAAGTTAGGTTTCGTTGCGAAATAACTAGTACCTTTGACAACGTCTCCGTCTCGTTCCTCCTGTTGTGACTTAATGTCACCAGTGTGAGGGTCCTTTACGCCGTAGTTAAAGGCATATTTGGGATACGACTGAAAGAGAATTGGGAATTTTAATTGGTTCTAGTATCAATTATGGCTAAAACTTAACAGGCCGTGTGTGAAATAACACGAAACGCAACTTCTACATATGTATATCAACTCGTTGGAGTTCAACTTTAACCAAACTTAAACAACCAACTTTATCGACTTCAACCACACCCAACGGTGGTAAAAACGAACAGCACGATAACATACTTTAGCTGCATTACGCAGGCGATCTTCAATTGTTTTTGGAGGTGACAGGTGTCAAATACTCACAACAGGCTCGACGGCGACGTGTGCGACTGGTGCGTGAACAACCGGCGCGTGCGCAAACACACCGCCGTACTCCACCGGCACCGCGAGAACGGCGCTCACGCATGACAGCAATACCAGAAACTATACACAAAGTCCTACATGTAATACCTAACCTGTTGGATACAACCTTTTTCTATCTTATACTAGTTACTTGGTCGAGACTCCCAGTGCTGTTTGGCGTAATACATGTGAGTGGCGAACCCGTCTGTCAGATGTGTTTAGATCGCTTTTAAAGACTATGACGAAGTCTTACGATTATTAGTTGACGATAACAACCGGGGCTCTCTTTGACGATATCTGTTTAGATAAATATAACCCAGCCAACAGGCAGATTTGATCGTAGCCGTCACATGGTCACTTTCGCGTATGAATATTTGCAACCCACTATAAATAGTGCAGTGCCCGCTTTACAGAAGCGCTCTTTTCCGCCTTCCTAGTGTCCCATACCATAACGTTCCGGGAATACTTCAAAGGTCTTAATTGTTTATTAAATGACGCAAATGCATAATAATAAAATATAAAAATGTTTAGAAACAATTTGATATCATTACATAACAAAATCATATTATCGATATTTGTGAAAATAGAAATTAAATTGCCCATATTATATTTACGGTAAAGAAATACTAATTAAACAATAATATACCTATCGAATGTTACACCTACGTAATATTACTAATAATATTTAGATGTATTATAACCGAGCACTAGTAATTAATTCGCAATTTTAATAAGGTAAAAGCTAAATTTCAATTTAACTAGAGCAATATCACACAGTTATATATGATCAATTACACTCACCCACATATTCGCGAGCGGGAAGCACTAAACGCGCACACGTTCCTAAAGTTCTAGACTTACCTAGCTGCTTCATGCAATTGTCCTACGCTTATAAATATATAAGGCCCCTCCACACTTGCAGTGCCAGTTTGCGGTTGATCGACGAATAGCTGTATGGATTCCTACATACGATTCAGTTTTTGTTCTACATACATACACGTTAAATTGTTTCAGGGCGTAGCCATTCTACAATTTAATTGCTTATAAAAAAAGCGTTTAAGGAGATTTAGAAACGATTTTTATTTCATTATCATCATCATTGGAGACCTTTTATTGTTTCACGTTTAACATAGGTAAGTGTCCGTTCAAAACGATACGGTAACTTTGGCCAAGTGCGTTTTGACACATTTCATATACCTTAGATATTCTAGGATACTCACATTCGAGTTGGTTTCCTCGCGATATTTTTCTTCAGCATTATAGCGAGTGATATTTAACCTCAAAAATGTAACTTTATATAATGTAGGATTTCGACTATTTCGAAAAGTCTTTCTATGAATTGATATTTAAACCCGAGAAAGGAACTCGAACCTTAAAACAGACCTATAGGTATATCAGAAGCGTGCTAAATATATCAAAAATAAAAACTTTTATGAATACCAAACAAGTTTTTCAAGATACACGAAACCAAACAACTCTACAATATACAAAATCAAACCCAACCCTATTAAGCGAGATTACATATGCTAAGTGAGACATTAGCCCCGACTTGTGACCGCCGGTTCCGCCAGGTGTAAAGGTCAAACAATAATCATCTTATCTAAAATCCTCGCAGGCTTTAAATGTCCTTTGGTATTAAGAGTTTGAAGAATGTAGGCTAATTGATACTATTTATAAGTAATAAGTATCCAGAAGTATTGATGTACCTATTATGATGATGATGTACCTATGATGTATATTATTTCACCAAATACTATCTGTAACTCGTAAAATATGTAACTCAGCTAAGGGAGGTTGCGTTGAGGATGGATAGAGTATACAGGTCTACGTGTATAATAGACATTACCATCACAATCCACAAAAGTTAGTTTATTAGTCCTCTATAATAATAATTGTGATCTCAGAAAACATGACTGACTTAAACGGTCACACAACAATAAGCAAATAAGTAAATAAATATACCTAAAGTAATCCTTTTTATCGCAGTTTATTGCATTGTCAAAATAGTTTTCCAGCTACTTTTATTGGAATTATCTGGTGTTTTTGTACTGAATGTTTTAGCAACAACAGTAACTGAGCTCGCTGCATTCCTGGTGTCGAAATTGCACTCAATCGGCGACCAGTGCATTCGAGACGTGTGGTGCAAGCTAAATTTGTGGCTAGATCGACGAGCGCTCGGACAAAACTCAACACACGTAATATCTATATCAATTTATTAGTTAACTCCTTTTTCATAATATTGCTCAAATTTCTGGCGTTCCTCGATAGTGCTAGAAATATACGTATAACGTAGTAAATGCAGAAGTGAGAACGACTACTTTTTTTATTATTTATAAAATTATAATATACGGTGTTCTTCTCAAAGAATCATGTGGATCAGGGCCTTGTAATAGATTTGTTCTTCCAATAGCACTTCGATTCCAATAGCAATAGCATCTGAACCTTAATCTTGGGCTACATTTCACATTAATTTTAGTGCTATAATACAAAATAGTTTTAATTTAGCATTTTCGTTAAATTTAATTAAAAAATAACTAAACATAGTCTTCGTTAGTTTATTCAAAAATGTATAAAAGAACAGCTGCGCAACATACACTGATTTGAAAATAGAATAGGGGCATACAACATCTATTAATGTGTGAGATAAAACAGGTATTTCGCGGCATTCCAGAAACAGACAATAAACCTTTCCAATATTATATAACAGTAATAGGCGTAGCTTCGGATATTAGGTAATGTAAGGCTGCTTGGCGCGGTATGGTACCATATTTATTGCTACGTTTCCGCTTTAACCTCCGTGAACTAAGCTACAATTACCGTGTCACCTCGAAGAGTAATGATATGTCAAAATATTGTAATTATTATTACTACATTCTGTAAAACATGACTCGAGCCTAACGCGGTAATACATTTATTTGCGAGTATTTACTAAATTCCAAATACAGACTAGTTCAGTGGATTATTATAAAAAAATATAACAAGATATCATAAGGCACTGTGCTTATAGCAGTTAACATAAGGCAGTAATTCGAGTAGTTTAAAAAAATATATATTTGCACCCTTGCGTAGCCGGGGCGGTTCACTAGTAATAAATAAAGATAAAAACATAATAATAACCGAATACCAATTAATAAACGGGTTGCTTCTTCGGTATGTCGCCAAATATTGAAGAAGTTAGCAACAATATGAAACGTTGTTCGTACAAACTGTCGGTATTACTTTGGACAAAAACGTAGCAAGTTTTAAAAGTTGGCAAAACGAATTTTTAAGTTGGGAAAGCATGTTGGAAAATTTTTAAGCTGGCTGTCTAAAAATCTAATCATAACTTTATGTTACTGTCACTTCATACATACTCGTATATTCTAGTATATACTAGTTCAATCAGATTTTGAGACATCAAAGTATGATTGAATTGTCTCTCAGTAGGGAGAGATTCAAAACTTAATACGAACAGGCATCAGACGGAAGAATTGAAACAAAAATTCACCACAATTGTTTTTTTTTTATGTTAAGACATTACAAACGAGCAAGTAGATAAACTTTAGGACTCTGTAGTCAACCGTTAGGATTGCAACTGCAGGAATGGGACTGTAAGTAATATTAGTCCAGTTAATACCTATATTTTATTTGTTAGTCCATAGTATCAGAGATCGGCCACAGATGCGTTGTTACTTTTGAGAACTGAGATCGTTGCCTCAGATATACACGTGGTCCGGCATCCGCCCCCTTCAAAACGAAACAGATATTATTGTAAAAACAACTGCTTCACGAGAAAGTTCTACGATGACCGTGCTTTTCAGCCTATGTGTCTATGCTTTGTAGGCCATTTTAAAATATCGATCAAATCAATCATCGTCAGACAGTATTCGTTAATATTTAGATATCAGAAGTAATGCTTCTAAACTCTAAACGGACTGATTGGAAACTAACCTGCACCTTTACTAATTGTGTAACTGTTGTAATACTTAAATCGCAAATACTTTTTTACATTGAAATAAAAACATAATTAAAATCTTTTTGTTTGTTACATTGGACGTCAGTAGAAATCTACCCAAGGTACTAGAAATCTATGAATAAATAATTTAAAGTGTTAGTCAGTCGATTCGTGGTAGGTATGTGTCTTAATGTGCATTGTCGATAGTCTTGAAGCGTTAAGTGGAAAGCATCACTGAAAATCGTATATAAAAAATAGTCTGAGCTCATCGAGTTCAAAACAAATTTAATTAGTTACTTATATTAGTTGCAATCGCTTGTCTTTACATCCAATCAGAGATATGAAACAGGTAACAAAAAGTAGTGCCAGCAATAAATACATATATATATCAAAGCACTTCACATGTTGCAAAACTCAAACGTGCTTTTAAGTATGTCGGCCTGCTAGTCTGAACACATATCAGAGCGATTTTCCAATTAAAATGGTTATTGCACGGGCTAAGAATTTTATTAGAACACTTCAAAGTAATGATCAGTAAAAACAAATATTGATATCACTATCACTATATCATAGTTAAAGGGTCTCTATACATTATCCATTGTCACTACTCGAAAAATTTAAATAGTCTTCTCAGGAGACTTAGAGTGATCTTAGGTTAATGTGTTAAAAAAGCTCCTTCTTTAATGCTACGCGACATATGTATTGATGTTAATGAAAACGAATAATAATAATGATAATAAATAATCAACGAATAATGTTATTGGATAAAGTTCGGCTAAATAAATACAGGTTTAGGGTTAGGTCAGAAAGCTGCTCCACGAGTTTCTAAACACCGCAGTAGGTATAACAATGTATTATAAATTTGCGTAATTATCCTGCTTTTACAATTACCCATTAGATTTAATACAGAATTCTTGATATAGATTATCTTCTCTATCAAACAATCAGTGTAGAGGAAAGCGTATTCAGAAACGGACAAGATTTTTTAAATATGTACACTAAGCCTAGCAAACATGCAGATCGGGAACTTGATGGTAAGTAGTCACCATCGTCTATGGACACTTGGAACACCCGAGGAGTGGACAATACGTTGTCAGCTGTCGACGAAAGCCCTTATGGCACGTTTCTTGAAGAACTTCTATCAATATTGCGCCGGGAATACGAAACAATGAAAAGGCATGGCATTGGATATTACATCGAACTTATGTATAGATGATTAATCCATACGGAATACATGGTAAATTGTATGTCGAATAAAAATATTAAATTTAAATTTGATTTTGTTAGAAATATCTAACAAAACAAGCATATAAAAATCCTTTTCGACATCACGATTTGACAATTCAGCCGTTTAATTATCAATTGTTACTGCATTCACAATTAAATTCTACACGGCGAAGATCACGCATTGTTTGCAGTACCGTGGGACCGCTTGCAGTACCGTACATATACTAACAGTAGAACATTGTATAATTAATAATATTGAGAAAACGATGGTGCATAATGCACAACGGCATACTTTATTTACCTTCGCATTCCTCGGGACATTATTAATTATACTAAATATCCTGTTAACATTTACTAAATATCACATTATGGTATAAATTCAGAATACTACAGAGAGATAACGTACTATTTCAATTTGGGATTTGTATATCCACAGGGGAATTGACGTTCGTAACATGAAAGAATATATAACAATGTAGATAAAAACAATATACTGACTGTGGTTCAAAGTAATAGAGACTACTCCCTGTGGGCTTTACACGCCAGCCACGTCAGAGATGTCGCCAATTTATAGCCGACACAAGAGCTTTGTGACGCAATATCACAGCGAAATCAAAACGCCCCAAAAAGCCGAGCTCAACTTTTCGTGTGCTTTATATTCTTAACAACAGAACAAAACTTTACAATGAAACACCTGCGCTCATTTAATCCATTTAAAAGAAAGTCTACTGAATATTTTTTTGTGAATAATTCGTTTTGAAAACAATAAACTTCAATACCTTTTTAATATATATAAATAGTTACGTTATACGTAGCTCCTCCTATTTGCGTTACCATTCTGTGTCTCTTCTCTCAGGAAGCCTTATTAACCGACATCCCAATTAAACAGTACCTTAGGCATTATTAGTTTACCATAACGTAACACATACTCGTATTCCTTAAAATGTGATTAATACAATTTCAAGACTAATGAAGTCTCATTGACTCTTGCGCGAATATTCACACATGGTAGAGACCATTATATATATTGCAAAGAGTACGCGTAATTGAAGCGCAGTAGACTGTGTAAAGCGGACACTTAGTAGTGGTTTTTAAAAGTGAGAACTGACGAATAGCACGTGCGCAAGACTCTCGTGAAGCCCATAAATTTCGAACGCAAAACTAATGTTCCACTTTTAGCTTATTTATTATCTAAACATCCTTACATACAGTACCTACATGAAGAGGCTGAGCCGCCTCAGAAATAGGTACCAAAACCTCGCAATTTGGAGCAACGCAGCCCAGAGCGCGCCCGCGCTCACCCGTGGACATGGTTGAAAGTGCGTTATTTATTTATTTTTACCATCGACCTGATCTTCCTTGGACCGCACCTTCTTAGTTTCAGTATAGACACCGTGTAGATCACACCCGAACAGTGATTGATTGATCAGTCAATGCGCTAATCAGTCAATGCGCATCGCATTGCGCGGAACGTCCCACATGGATTTCGGTTGTTACGACAAGGACTCGGGCGAAGTGGAGTGCTACCTTGAAATACGTAAATAAATTTTGACTAAACGCAACTAATCCGACGTAAATATAATGGTGTCGAATTGTTGCGGATCATCGCATTGTAATTGATATTTTTAGTTGGAATCTGTGTTGTTTCTGGGTCGTGTAAACACGCGGTCTCTCCTGAGAGTAAGTTAGTCAGCGCAGTCCGCGACTGTTAGCCGAGATACACTGTTATTAGCTCTAATTACTGTTTACTGTTTCGGACTTCGGGTAGATCGAAATTAGTTATCGAATAAAATGCGTACAGAATTAAGAACAGTGAGTACTAGGCGCGATAACGTTCCCAGCTGTGAGTAAACATAACATTGACTAAGTTCAAATGATAAATTTCGTTAGTTGATAAACTCGATCATTAATTTGTGCGTTTACATATTTTAGATTGTGATACGGGTACATCTTGCGCAATCACTATTCAAATGCGTAAGTACCTTAATAATGGTAAGGCAATCTCAGCTTAGTAAAGCAACCCAAGATATGCTTAAGAGTTTGCAAAAATTAACA